>ML385089.1:68657-173633 GCA_005239525.1 Nicotiana knightiana
CCATAGCCATAGCAACAAAATTGGATGTAGATGAACCTGGTTCATCTGTTGATCAGAAGCTATACAGAGGGATGATTGGGTCTCTATTATAACTCACTGCCAACAGACCTGATATTGTGTTTAGCGTGGGATTGTGTGCTAGGTTTCAGGCTAATCCAAAGGAATCCCACCTCACTGCAGTAAAGAGAATTTTGAGATATTTGAAAGGCACCACTGATTTGTGCCTTTGGTATCCTAAAGGTAGTAATGTCGACCTTGTAGGATATGCTGATGCTGATTATGCAGGATTCTTGATTGATAGGAAAAGTACTTCAGGTATGGCTCACTTTCTGGGTTCATGCCTTATGTCTTGGGCTACCAAGAAACAAAATTCAGTAGCCTTGTCTACTGCTGAGGCTGAATATGTGGCTGCATCCTAATGATGTGCCCAGTTGCTATGGATCAAGCAACAACTCGTGGATTTTGGTATTGATGTGGGATTCATTCCCATTTTCCGTGATAACACTAGTGCTATTAGTATGACGAAGAACCCGGTTCATCACAAGAGGACTAAGCACATAGATGTTAAGCACAATTTCCTAAGGGATAACTATGAAAAGGGAATGATCTCAATCGAATTTTGTGCTACTGATCATCAAATTGCTGATATATTCACTAAAGCACTTAGTAGGGAGCATTTTGAGAGAAACATGCTAGAATTAGGGATGATTAAGATCACCTGATTGAAAAAAAATTTATAGAAAAAAAAAACTGACTGAAAAAATGAAGAAAAAAAAATTTTGGCTAGAAAATTTTAGTTAGGTACTTAATCAGATTAATAATTGCTCAGCATCATGTCTTTATTGCCATACTCTTGCGCCATGTATTAATATGATTCCCTGGATACAAATGATGTTTATCTATCTTTGTAAATTGAGGCAATTTAAAGATTTCTAACAGGATGAACTTGGTTCATCCATGCTGATTCATCTGACTGACGAGGTACGTACTCTTCTCCATATATTAATTCAATTGCAGTCATACATGAGCAGGATTCTTTCCATAATTGGTTCAAATTCAAACACTTCGTACTTATCCAAATTGAACCAGTTTCAAGAAGTCCAGTCTTCACTTAATTAGCCTAGTTGTAGGGTGAAATTAAATGTCTAATTAATATCAGTCCTTCGGCGATTATACTCCTACTTGAGTACACAGTCTTCATGTTGAAATCTCTTTTGCCACATATTATAAAAGGTCATCATAACTCTTCTCTTCATAAAGAAATCATCGAACTAAGTTCAACTTATTCTACACAAACCAAAAATTGATTACTCGCCTTTTCTTCCTAATAATACATAATCATGTCTTCACCGCCACCCACTTCTTCTTCTAATTCATCACCTAATCGTGATTATAATGGAGGAGATTCTGAATCTGTATCCAATTCTCCATCTATATACAGTTCTCAATCACCAGAAATTTCGTCAACCCCTGAAAATACACCCATTCCTTAACCCACTCCAAACCCTACTACTGCCCCCAAGAATCGTCATGTCAAAGTTCTTGCCCGGAAATCTGTTGCTTCTGGGACTAGGAAAAAATTCTTGGATGATCTTATTAAAGCGGACAAAGGTTCTATGTCACATTCATCCAGTGAATCTTTTAAATGAGCCAATGAGGAAGACGCACTTGGTTCAACCAGTTCTGAGAAAGGTAATCCTGAAATCAATTATGAATTTGCTTCTGCTGATAAAAGGTTCGTGTTGGTTGGGTCTGTTATTGATGTTGAAGTGCCTAAAAGGCAGAGGGGTGGTAGAAAAGAAAGAATTCTTGAGAGAGAGGGAAAAGAAGTTGAGAAGACATCAGGGGAGGATGGTACCACACTAGTTATCTGTGGTCCCATTCCTGAAACTGTTGGAGAAAACGTCACAGATTTAGGGGGAATCATAGTTGAGGAAGTTGTAGCAGGTCTTGCAAGTCTGAAGAAAGGAACAGATGAACCTGTTTCATCTGGGGAAGAAACATTGGCTGAATGGCTGAAGAAACTGGGAGAGTCCTATAACCCCAAGAAAAGGAGGACTCTAAATTCCAAGAAGGCAACTCACCTAGTTCCTTCAAAGAAAAGGAAAGTTTATGAAGCTGCTGGTGTTCCTACTCCAAAAGTAAGAGCTACTCGTAGCACTGTGAGAGATAAAAAAGAGAAATTGGAAAAGGCTCTGAAAGAGAGCAAGAAGAAGAGGGCAGTAAAGGGAAAAACGAAAGTTGGAGAGCCTGTTGAGGCTATTGAGATTGAAGAGATTACGTTGGACCTGGTCCAACAGGAGGAGCAGCCTTCTCCTGGTGGGGCTGAGACACCAAAACCCATAAAGGCTAAGGCTTCTTCAAAGAAGTCAGCTAGAATGTCTGTCACACCAACAAGATCTGTTAAGAGGACCAGGGCCAAGCCAAAGAAAGTGAAAATTGTTGAGAAAGAGGATGATGATGCAGATTGAAGTGGAAAGGATGAGAAGGAAATAGGAGAGGTGACTGACAGAGTTACCATGTTTGGAAAGAGAACAATACTGAAGGGTAAGCGGATGAAGGATCAAGAGGAGCTTGGAATGTAATATCTGCTGGAAACTCTGGAGGTGCAGGGCTGGAAGGACATGGTCCTTCGCATGGAAGGTAGGCTGGTAAGGGCTAAGTTGGTAAAATTCATGGGAAATGCCATTGTCAAGGAAAGCAGGGTCACCTCCATAGTCAAAGGAATTGAAGTTTCCTTTGATGCTAAAGAACTGGGTGTTATTCTGAACATACCAGCTGAGGGATATGAGGACTACACAAGGCAAAGATGGCCTTGTCTAGATGGGATGGCCTCATCAATCAAAATCACCAGATTCTTCAGTGATAATAAGAAGGATATTGAACCCAGGCCCGTCTACAAGAGTGAAATGAAGCCAGAGCACAAGCTACTCTTCGAGTTCGTCATCAAGTTCCTACTGCCTAGACAGGAAAGAAGGCACATTGCAAATTACATGGATCTAACCTTGATGGAGTGCTTGTACAGGGGAAAGCAAATCAATTGGTTAGCTTTCATCATCTAACTCTTGGGCAGAGTTGTGAATGGAACCAAAGCACACGCAATTCCATATGGCTTCATTCTGACAGCAGTGATTGCACATTTTGGGGTTCCAGTGAAGAAGGTTGAGATGGCTACTACAAAAGACTATTTCGGGAAGGAAACTTTGCTGACATGTGACTACAATGTCAATGTTCCTGTGGATGAACCTGGTTCATCTAGGAAGCAACCAGTCAACAGCAAAGTTAGAACTCTGGTGCAGGAAAACGAGATTAAGGNGTAGCAAAGGAGAAAAAAAAGAACGAGGGTGTTATTAAGCAGATGCTTTCTCTCCTACAATCCAAGACCACAACCTCCTCTGCACCCTCCCATCCTTAGGCTGTCCAGAGCTTCCAGAACCCCTTCTTTAGCCCAGTTGTTCAGTTTCAGTTGTTTGTACTCTGTTTTTTGCTCATGGTTGGTTTGTTTTTATTTTCCTATATGGTGGTTGATAATCGTTACTAATCAATGAATTTTGCTTCTAGTTATTGACTTGTCCCAATTTCTTAGTTAGCTAACATTTATTGGCTTATTGTGTTGATTAATCATGCTTTGCACCTGCAGTTGCCTCAATGGGCATGAGTAATAATTAATAAGTCTCGTAAGAGTATCATTTTGCAAACTTTTCGATGATGCCAAAAGGGGGAAGATATGTGCTGAACTTTTTCAAAAAAAATTTCAAAGTGATATTTATAACCTAATGAACCTGGTTTCTCTATGATTAATGCTTAAAACCATACAAAGTGTTTGAAGTGTATACAGGATTAAGCACAAAGTTTGTCATCATCAAAAAGGGGGAATTTGTTGACCCATGTCACTGCATAATTTTGAAGATTGACAAATGGCTGACCAGTTGAACCAGGTCCATCAGAGCACACATCTTGAACTGAATAGCTGGCACATGAACCGTATATACATAGGAGATATTTGTGAATGTGAAATATCAATGAACCAAGAGGTTGTCTCCTAATGCGAAAAGGTTGCAAACTGATGAGAAGATTGAAGTCGAATTCAGCAAGGAAAGTAACAAAAGAAAGGAAGTTGAGTTTCGTACGAATTTGTTCACCCAGGTAGAGTTGGACTAGAATTGGACGACAAGCTCAACAGCTGACTCTATAAATACTTGATGTATTTCTGCTGGAATTCTACACGCACAAAAGCTGAAGTGCATCAAAATCTGAAAGCAAAGTTCCCAGAGTGGCTAGCAGAATCATTGTGCGATTTAAAGGCTACTGATCAACTAAAAGAATCAGTTCCATCTGATTAATTATTGTGTCTAGTTGATTGTCGTAGGAGTTTTAATATTGTATCTTTTCATCTTTCATAGAAGCAATTGTAATAGGTACGCATTGTTCAAGTTAGAGTTAACTTGAAGCTTGTAGAAATTAGCTAGGGGATAGTTACTACAAAGGGATTAGAGTTAGTAATAGGATTACAAAAGAGTTTATTTTGTAAGTCCGTTTGGATCAGAGTTTTTAGTGAAGTGTTTGAGCAAATCCTACTGAGGAGTAGGTCGTGGTTTTTTCACCTTTTGAGCTAGATGTTTTCCACGTAAAAACCTGTGTGTTTTTACTTTACTGCTTTTATTATTCCGCAACATTAGTAGTTGGAATACCAAGAAGAACCAGGCTCTTCCAGTTAGACAGCGCTTGAAAAATTGGGTACCTCACAATTAACTTATATAATTGTGTGGTATTGACGTCGAAAACATCAGCTAGACCGAAAGGGATTCAAAGAGAAAATAAATGACAGAATGGATAATGAATTCGAACAAGAGGTATCCCTTTCGAGGAAAGGAAAGAAGGACTTATCTGGAGTTTATGCGGCCTTCAATGAACATGACATGATTCTTGTCCTGGATGCCCGATCTGCGCAAACCGTCTAACTCTCAGAAATTCATCACAACTATTACCTCGAGATTGAGAAACCTTGCCCCAGACTGTGTCAATGTCAGTGACCCATAATCCTTTTGGATCAATGGCGCCCTTTGCGGGTTTTCGCCAACTAACCTCTCTCATTTCTCTTCTCACCATCGCCTTGTAGTGCTCTTTGCGAGTTTTCACTAACAAGACTCTCTCATTTTATTTCTCTCATTCGCTTGTATCAGATCCAAACAACTGTATCCTCCAATTTTAGACATCTTTGCCGATTGATCATAAGGACTTGAACAGGATTTTGGTGAAAAGAATTTGTATTGAATTGCAACTTTGGAACCTTTCAGGCGAAAACATCGCCGGACATATCATAACATTCGCCCTAGCTTAAAATTTTGGGGAAATATGGAATTTTATTTTGGTGTGACTGAACCCCAGAGAGAGGCTGCCAATGTATCCTTTCGGAATCAAGTCAAAGGTAGTTCAGGAAAACATTTTTGTTTTGTTTTGATGATTTTTTTTTATTCCAAGGTGGGTGATGAAAGAAAGATAGATGGCTCAAAAGGATTTACAAAATTTGATAGTGTTTGGGGCAGTGAAAATATAAGCCTTTGTCATTTCAATCGGGAAGCGCCAACATCACGAAAGGGTCAAACATAATACCTTTTGACTGCATCTGCATTTACATTCGTTTCGGGGTCATTTCCTTCCATTTTCCCTAAGTATAATGCCCATTTTGGTAGCAATTTCCTTATGATGTATGAAGCTTTCCAATTTGGGGAGAATTTTCCTTTCACCTCTTCATGGTGCAGGAGCATACGTCTTAGGACAAGTTGCCCCACTTCGAAATTCCTAGGCCGCACTTTCTTGTTATAAGCGCGAGCCATTCTTTGTTGGTACAATTGCCCGTGACATACTGGGGCCATTATTTTCTCATCAATCAGAGTTAACTATTCCAGTCAGGTTTTGACCCATTCATCATCCTCAATTTCAGCTTCGACAATGATCCGAAGGGAGGGAATTTTGACTTCTGCAGGTATTACGGCTTCAGTGTCGTAAACCAATAGGTAGGGCGTAGCCCCAACTGATGTGCGCACGGTCGTGCGATATCCCAATAATGCATAAGGCAATTTCTCGTGCCATTGCCTAGAACTTTGAATCATTTTTCTGAGGATTTTCTTGATGTTTTTATTTGTTGCTTCAACGATGCCATTGGCTTTGGGCCGGTAAGGAGTGGAATTACGGTGTGTGATTTGAAACTGTTTACATACCTCCCTCATCAAGTGACTGTTTAGATTTGCAGCATTTTCAGTAATGATAGTTTTTGGAATACCAAAACAACAGATAATGTTGGAATGTACAAAGTCCACCACTGCTTTCTTAGTGACGGCTTTGAATGTGACTGCTTCGACCCATTTTGTGAAATAGTCGATGGCGACCAAGATAAATATGTGTCCGTTTGAATCTCTCGGCTCGATTGGACCAATGACATCCATTTCCCAAGCAATGAACGACCAAGGTACTAACATGGGATGTAGCTTTGAAGGTGGCGCATGAATCAAGTCACCCTGTATTTGACACTGATGGCACTTACGGAAAAAACTGAAACAATCTTTTTCCATGGTCATCCAGTAATATCCCGCCCGTAGGATTTTCTTTGCAAGGACGTATCCGTTCATATGGGGACCACATACTCCTGAATGCACTTCGTTCATAATCTTTTCAGCCTCTTTGGCATCCACACACCTTAACAGATTCAAATCGGGAGTTCTCTTATACAACACTTCTCTGCTCAAGAAGAAACTGTTGGCGAGCTTTCTAATGGTTCTCTTTTGGTCTCCATTAGCATGCTCTGGGTATTATTTTGTTTTCAAGAACCTTTTAATATCATGATACCATGGTTGGATATCAGGTTCTATTTCAATCGTGTTACAATAACCACGTCTTTCTCAAATTTGAATCTCCAACAGGTCAATATAGACATTGCCCGGATATGCCAGCATTGCAGCTAAGGTAGCCAATGCATTAGCTAACTCATTGTGGAATCGAGGAATATACCTGAATTCAACGGCTTTGAATCACTTGATAAGATCTTCCACATGTTGTCTATAGGGAAGAAGCTTAACATCCCGAGTTTCCCATTCACGTTGTGCTTGCTTAATGATCAAATTGGAGTCTCCCATGATTAACAACTCCTCTACATCCATATCAATTGCCATGCTCATGCCCATTATGCAAGCTTCATATTCAGCAATGTTGTTTGTATAGAAGAACCAAAGACGGGCGATGGCTGGATAGTGTTGTCCCCTGGGTGAAATAAAGATTGCCCCAATCCCAACACCTTTTGCATTCACGGCTCCATCAAAGAACATTTCCAGGTTTTTGTGTCTTCTGGAGTTACCTCAACTAATTTTACTTCCTCGTCCGGCAAATAAGTACTCAAGGGTTGATATTTATCATTGACAGGATTTTCAGCTAGATGATCCGCCAAGGCTTGAGCTTTCACCGCAGTGGGGTGACGTAGACTATGTCAAACTCGGTGAGAAGGATTTTCCATTTTGCTAATCTCCCAGTGGGCATCGGCTTTTGGAATATATATTTTAAAGGATCCAGCATGGTTATGAGATACGTGGTATAGGCCAACAAATAATGTCTGAGCTTTTGTGCAACCCAAGTCAGGGCACAACAAGTTCTCTCCAACGGAGTGTATTTGGCTTCATAACTTGTGAACTTCTTGCTCAAATAGTATATGTCTTGTTCTTTCTTCCCGGTCACATCATGTTGCCCGAGAACACATCCGAAAGAATTTTCCAACACTGTCAAATATAAGAACAAAGGCCTTCCAGGTTCGGGTGGGACCAACATTGCAGATATGACATATATTATTTGATTTTGTCGAAAGCTGCTTGGCATTCATCTGTCCATTTAATCGCTGCATCTTTCTTCAATAGCTTAAATACGGGCTCGCACGTGGATGTTAACTGAGCGATGAACCTGCTGATGTAATTCAATCTACCCAGCAAACTCATGACCTCTTTCTTGGTTCTCGGAGGGGGCAAATCTCGAATAGAATTTATCTGTGTTGGATCCAGTTCGATGCCCCTCGGACTGACTATAAACCCCAAAAGCTTCCTAGATGGAACGCCAAATGCACATTTAGCTGGATTTAATTTTAAGTCATACTTGCGCAGGCGTTCAAAGAATTTTCTCAAATGCTTCACATGGTCGTCCTGCGTTCTGGATTTAATGATCACATTGTCTACATATACCTCGATTTCCTGGTGCATCATGTCATGAAAAATAATAGTCATATCCCTCATGTAAGTCGCCCCGGTGTTCTTCAGACCGAATGGCATGACCCAGTAACAGTAAGTACCCCAAGGTGTGGTGAAAGCCATCTTTTATGCATCCTCTTCATCCATTAGAACCTGGTGATACCTAGCGTAACAATCTACGAAAGACTGTATCTCATGTTTGGCACAATTGTCAACCAGGATGTGGATCTTTGGCAATGAAAAGTTATCCTTGGGGCTTGCTTTGTTTAAATCCCGATAATCAACAAACACTCGGACTTTACCATCTTTCTTCGGCACTGGGACAACATTAGCCAGCCATGTGGTATATCGGACCACTCGGATTACACCGGCTTTCAACTGTTTAGTGACCTCTTCTTTGATCTTGTCACTGATGTCTGTTTTAAATTTTCTCTGTTTTCTGTTGGACGGGTGGATAACCGGGGTAAGTTGGCAATTTGTGCACTACTAAATCAACACTCAGTCCGGGCATGTCATCATAGGATCAGGAAAACACGTCTTTGAATTCGAACAAAAGTTAGATCAATGCATCCCTAGTTCTTTCATCAGCGTGAATGCTTATCATGGTTTCTCGGACCTCTTCCGAACTACCCAAATTAACCGGCTCGGTTTCATTTAAGTTTGGCTTAGGCTTATTATTGAATTGTTCCAGTTCTCGGTTTATTTTCCTAAAAACCTCATCTTCATCATATTCCGGTTCTTGATTCATTATTTCATGGTTAGACAGCATATTAAGATTTGGGCATGAAGTCCGCGAGCATATCATTTTTTTTAAGTACGCATTATTAGAACTTAAAAGAGAGATAAGAAAAATAACAAAAATTAGGGAGAATAAAGAAAGAGATTCATGGACGATGAAATATTGATTTCATTTCATTAATTTTGAAAATAAGAGGGTTTACATCCGAATTTAAAAGACAAAAAACTAAAGCACTCGAGTTACACCCTGAAATAACTCGTAATGCAGAAAGGATGGCAAGGCTGAACTACCGGGATTCCCGCCTGACTGGGAATGGAGTAGCCTTCCAATTTTGAAGCTTGGCATCGGGCCCCATATATTGCACCTCAGCAATGCTTGATCCTTCACCCGGTTGGACCATGTGAGCCTCATACAACATTTGTCTCATTGCCCCACAGATCTCTTCAATTTCTTCAGTCGTGAAGGCCTCTTCTTCTTCCTCTATGTACGTTGGCTTGTCCAACGTTTTGGCAAGATGCGGGATCGGCTGAGGAAGGACCCATCCATTGTTCTTACATTCATTAGCCCATTTAACATCAGCAGCAGTAGCTTGAAACCCTATGCCAAAGAATTTCTCGCTGGCAGTCAAAGTGATAGGTTCTGTAATGCCTTGCAAAGATACCCCGATCCCTTTTCTATGATTGTACCCATGTTTGGTCATGTCATTAGAGACCATAATCGATGCGTTTGATAAGAATGGTTGAGGAAACGGGGTTCCTTCCTCACACTAGTCTGCGACCACGATCTCAAAAGCTTGGTAGACTATGTGCTCACTACCTTCCTTAGCTTCCAGGTGTGGGACTGATGGGTCCCTGTAAATTGATTGATCATCTTCCCTGTGGACCATGATTTCTTGGTCTTCTTGTTCAAACTTAACCATCTGGTGGAGAGTAGAGGGTACGGCTCCTGCGACATGGATCCAAGGCCTTTCCAGGAGATAATTGTAGGAGGTGTCCATGTCTAAGACCTGAAATGTAACTTCAAAATCCATAGGGCCGATGGTTAGGACCAAATCAATCTCCCCTATCATATCCCTCTTGATGCCATAAAAAGCACGTACGCAAACATTGTTGGGTCTAATCCTCTCCGTCCCAATTTCCATTCTCTGCAAGGTCGAGAGAGGGCAGATATCAACCCCAGATCCGCCATCCACCATAACTCTTTTCACGTAGTATCCTTCACATTTAACGGTCAAGTGGATAGCTTTATTGTGGGAAGCCCCTTCCGGAGGCAAGTCATTTATGCTGAATGAGATCCGGTTGACTTCAAAAAATCGTTCCGCCATTATTTCTAATTGCTCAACCGTGGTCTCGGCCGGAACATATGCTTCATTAAGCGTCTTTATCAGCACTTTCTGATGCTCATTTGAACTTATCACCAAGGACAAAAGTGAGACCTGAGAGGGGGAATTTCTGAGTTGATCAATCACGACGTATTCAGAAGTTTTCATTTTTCTGAAGAATTCCTCTGCCTCTTCAGCACTGACTGGCTTTTTAAGCAAAAAACACTTCTGTTTGTTCTTGTTCAATTCTTTCAAGTTGAGGTACTTCTCAGACGAGTTCGTTTTACTCACCTCTCCCGTGATCAGTGCCGTATCCTTCTGCCCCTGAATGATAAGCACATCAAGCACCAGGTCGGTAGGAAGGGGATTCTGGGTTTTGCCTCTTTAGGGGTACAGGCTGTAATAGACCCATTTGAACCAGTTTTGGGAAAATTATAGAATATTATTCACCGATCGGTGTAAAGTTAGCCCTTCTGGGTGGCTCACAGGGATGGGTGTTATAATTATTTTGTGGAGGGCGTGGATTATACTGGGTTTGGTGAGGAGGGTTGGTTCTGGCAGGTGGAGCTCGGTTCTGGTTATAATATTGTTGTGGTCGGGCGTACGGCTGGGCATTCATTACTGGATAAGGCTGAGACGTCATGGCATATGCCACATCTTGGTGAGGATAGTAATGTCGTGGGGTGCTGGAAAAGTAACCCCGAGTTGACGGGGGTTTCTTAGACTTGAGGCCATCATTGCTACTTCTTCTTTCTTTTTCCTATTTCCTGCACTCCCCAACCCATTGTGGATTTCTTGAGAAGTTGCTCTTATAGCTGACTGGCTCAGGATGTGACCCCTTTTCAAACCATTTTCGACCATCTCCCCAATCTTTATGGCTCCTGCAAACGGCTTGCCCATAGCGGACATCATGTTCTGAAAATAGTCAGCCTCTTAGGCTTGCAAGAAGACACTAACAATCTCGGTCTCGTCCATTGAGAGTTTTACTCTGGCCGCTTGTTCGCGCCACTTGATAGCATATTCTCTGAAGCTTTTTGAAGATTTCTTCTTGAGATTAGACAAAGAGTTTCTATCTGGAGATATGTCCGTGTTGTACTGGAATTGTCTGACGAAGTCTCGGGCCAAATCGTCCCATATGTGCCAGTGGGAGATGTCTTGGTCCATATACCATTCGGATGCAATTCCGGCTAAACTCTCCCCGAATGAAGCCATCAAGAGTTCCTATTTTCCGCCCGCTCCTCTTAATTGATTACATTACCTTTTCAGGTGGGCTATGAGGTCTCTGTGTCCATCATACTTTTCAAATTTGGGAGTCTTGAACCCGATGGGCAGATGAACATGTGGAAACATGCACAAGTCAGCGTAGGAGACACTCTTCTGGCCACTCAAGCCTTGCATGTTATTGAGACTTCATTTTCCGAGCGATCTCCTCTTGCTCGGGGTTTTTCACAGTTTTCTCTTGTTCCATGGTAGACTCATACCGAGGGTGCTGAGGGTAAGAGTTTGGGGTGACATGAGTCATGTCCAAATGAAATGGTGGTGTTTGGAAAGTAAAGGCTGACGGCTCGAAACTTGGCCCGGATTCTGTTGGTGGTGCCGTAGCAGAGATAGGTGGTGCGGTGAATATGTTAGAAGATACTCCCGAAAACAGCGCTTGGGGACGAACCTCAGAAGGCATTCCGGCGAAATGGGCTAACATAGTTGAGTACCCGAACGGGGTGGCCGGGTAACTTATAGGGATGTTGGAGGTTCCACTTGTTCTGGGAATCAATTCGGGAAAACCAGGGATGGCACTGGGTGGTTCTATACCATTAGACTAAGCGTCCCACATCTCCAACATGCGGCAACGCAGTGTTGATACCCAATTTTTCCTCAAACTATTTTAAAATTTGCATATATACCTTCAAAATCATTCTTTATAATAACTGGTGTTTTTCCGTAATTTTTCATATTTTTATTAAATTCTCTTCCAATTTATTCAGTATTTTTATATTTAATAATTATTCATAAATTGTATTATAAATAATTTCAGAATGTTTCCTAGCTCAATATATCATTTTTAACCCTATTAGGATTTGATTATTTCAAAAATTAGTCAATTTGGCATTGTTTGGCCATAATTACAATAATTTTGCAACTATAGCCTAATTTTACATTTTATGCCATTTTAAATAGTTAGTCATTTTATATTTTAAATATTATTTAATTACCTTAATTTCATGTATTTAGCATTAATTTAATTTTATGTAATTATTAGCTATTTTGATTAATTATTTATCTATTTAATCGGGTATTTAACAATCAGCCCCTTCCTATTTAAATTATAGCCCAATTTAATTCAATTTCAGCCTATTGAAACTAGCCCAAAAGACCCAACTAAATCCGTCCAATACCCAGGCCCAACCCACTAAAGATACCCAGTCCAGACTTGATTNAAAGCTCTCACCATCCTCCTACCTCATGTGGTTCCCTCACGCCGTTGTTTACCATCTCTAAGGTCTTCAAGAGACCTGGGTTGAATCCTCCTACCTCCTGGACCTACTGCTCATCACCCTCCGGCCATCTCCGGCTACCTCCGGTTGTTCAAGAAAGGTCTATGACCTTTGGGGGTTAAACCAACGACGTTTGAGGTTTTTCTTTATCTCTCTGGGTTCTCTTTGAAACCCTAAATGTTTAAAACTCTCCCGATTCTTTAGATCTATGATATACATGTATATGTTTTGAGCTATTTCATTGTTTCCCTCAAAAACTCTCTGATTTTCTCTAAAACGACTCTTCATTTTCAACTAGGGTTTCATGACTCCGCTTTAAAATGATTTTCCTGTGATGTTTTCAGCATTATCTTTGGGTCTTTACTATGTTTTAGTAATTTATTTGATTTTTCCTCTCTTATCCGAATTATTACCTGTCTTTGTCTTCAATAATGTTTGCATATGTATGAGCTTTATGATTCCATGATGTTTTACCCTCTGTTGTTATTTCCTTGCTATCCCGTTTGTCTTGTTGTTTGCCCTATAAGTTCATGAGAATCCTTGATTTCACATGCTTTTACTATTAGGGTTTCTGACCTCTTGCCTGTGATTTATTCGATTCGTGTTAATTTCCTTTGATTGATGTTACTCCTGTTTGAATCCCTAATTCTCTGTAGTTTTAGTTTGTTAGGGTTCCTGATTTATTATTTTGAATCCTTGATTCCTTGTGATTTGAGACCTTACTGATTAATTTCCGACCTTAGTCCATTTTTTACCTTGTTACATGATTTATTTGCTATTAATTGATTCTCATTCCCTTAATTAGAGTCTGTGAACCTAGCCTCTATTGTATGCTTGTACTAATTTGAAATTGTTTCCTTATATGTCATATGCATGTCCTATATGGGAACTTTCCTTATTTGTTGTTTTGCCTGCTAGCCGTTTGAACTCAATCCCTTCAATTAAGGGATACCTATACTGATTGTGTACTGATTGATGCTCAGTCCCTAATTATTGGTTTATTTTGATTTCCTGCCTTATTCACTACTGGTTTTCAAAAACTATATATACACACTACTCTTTCATTAACAAAGGACGAACATAGACCTTGTTTTATTCTCTCTTGCTCACACACACAAAATCTACTATTCTTCTCTCGATTGTTTGCTATTGCTAGTTGGCTGGAAGCCAAGACTGGCTATTCTACCTGCCTCTTATTCTGTATTTGATGTCTTCAACTGGTATGTTTCCAGTTTATATTTAAAGTCTCCAAAACAACATGTTTCTCTGGTTATTACGATGCATCCTGCTTCTGGTTTCCTTTTACTTATGGTTATGTTGTCCTACTTGCAACTAGTTTCACATATTATGTTGTTTGGTTCTGGGTATCTCCTCCCTTATAGCCTCAGCATGCAATCCCTAGGATACTATAATTGCCTTGTATGTTACTTAACATGTGTTTCTTAAACCTATGTGTAATTATGTCCTACCCCTCCCAGCACTCCCTCTAATCTGATTCTGTGATTAGCTTTCAACCATGATTGATCCCATACTCTAGGTATCTCTGACTGTATGACCATGTCTAAACTAGTATTCCTAAGTTTGTGTCCCACTACCTGTAACCAATTGCAAGGCTTCTGCCTAGTTTGTGTCCATTATGTTGTGTGCTCTATGTGTCCCCAATCCTATTGTCCCTGAGTGAAATCTATGTTTGAATGTGCTGAACCTGTGCGAGTTGTTTCCTGCTTTTCCAAATATGTTTACATTATATTCAAGTTGTTTCATTACTCATCAAAACCTTTTTCAGAAAAACTTCTTTATTTACTGAATCAATCCAGTGTTGTTTTGTGTCAAAACCTTTTCAAATCTATCTCCTGCACTTCACTTGATTCCTAGACCTTTAAGTCATGCCCTCTCAGTCTGAGCACTGCTTTGGGACCTTGAGTTCCCTCTGAACTATGACACATTCAGGCTGGTATTTCCACACTACACATGTTTAACTCCTGGTTACTAAGTCTGGGTGTGAGCGTTGCCTGGGAGCCCTTGAGGTCCTTAGGGAACTTTGACACACCCGGACTGTAAAAAGGCTATGAATACCATATGGCAATGAGGTTTAGAGGATTTGGGCCTAATTGAAGGTTCCCTATAGAATAACTTCTCATTTTTTATTTCTGGTTGTGTAATTCATAATCCTTGGCCTGTAATAATTTGTAAATAATTCTGGGGCTGGATAGTGAAACGGGAGGGGTAACTATGCATGCCTAGCTATTACAAGGGTAGAAACCATGCTTAGGTTTTTATTCCCTATCTGTGCAATAGAGATCCTGTGTAGGTTCATGTGTCCATGCATTAGATATCATGCTACTTAGGATTTATGTGTATTGTATTCAACATCTCATCTACGCTTAGAAATCCTTCCTATAGGATAAGTAATAACAATAAAATAAACTGCTATTATGTGATTCTATCCATGTAAACATGTTCTAAAACTTCATTAGAAGTCCTGTCCTAGGATAAATAAACTGCAATCATGTCTCACCATGCCTGCGCACTTAGAAATCCTGTCCCTAGGATAACATTAACAAGTTGTACTCTTGCTATTCCTGAAGCGGTGCATAATGTTGTGATTTTATGTGCATTTAGAAATCCTGTTTAGGTTACTATGCATCATGTTGCATTAGACATCATGCTATAGGATCGTACTCATTTAACTGTACTTAGTCTAAATACAGATATCTAAAACAGTCCCCTGTTCTAAACAACTGGTAATTAGTCCTTGCACATCTTCAACACCTAGTATTACATGTTATTAGCTATAAACAACCTAGAGTCATTAACAAATCTGAATAACTGTTGCGTGTTATCCTACACCTAGGCAAGCCTTAGGTAATCGACTTAAAAAATAAAACCAGAACTGTCCTTTGCGATTAGTGTTCAACTGTCATCATGCTTAAAATCAGTAGGCAAGCTTGATTAAGACTTACTCTCTGAGTTATGCAATGAATCTGTCTTTGTTATTATCACTTAGACACCATGCGTAGGATCTGAATCTGGACCTTAATTGTGTAAGAGACATGATGTTTACGTGCACTGTTTGTGGAGGTCTTTGAGCCCTTTCCTGTTTATGTGCTACCCCCTTTATCTACAGTTCTACTTGTTCATTATATGTCGCCTTAGCATTTTCACCTTTAAACCATTTTCTTCAACTTGGACGATTTTGAGAGCTTGCAAAGGAGAGATTCGACCTAGCTACTGTAAGGTAAGTAATTCCTTCCATAAAGTGAGTTTAATACTTGAATTCTTAGGTATATTAACACACAAAACTAGTAAAAATCATGGGTTTAGAGTAAGACCTAGAGTTTTGATAAAAATGAGAATTTACCAAGGAATTAGTTATGAAATCGTACAAAAACTATATAATATTGATCCTTAGACTATGGATAAGTATTTCCTCCGAAAATTTCCGAAATCCGAGCATGTGGGCCCGGGGGTGTATTTTGGGATTTTTCCAGTTTGGGTTGAAATGACCATTTAAGTAGGAGAATTATAGACTTTTGAGCATAGATTGACTTGTTAATGTGATGTTTGGCTAGCTTCGAGTTCTTGGGCGACGAATTTGGAGTTTCGGGCGCGTTCTTGACTCGGAAAGTAGGCTTGACCCGAGGTAAGTCTCCTTTCTAACCTTGTAAGAGGGAATTGTCCCCATAGGTGAATATAATAATTGCATGTCATTATTGTGGGGGCTACGCACGCACGAAGTGACGAGAGTCTGTGCGTAGCTACTATTATGTTATGTCGGGGGTTTAGGATTCACAAACATGCCTTATGTGTCGTAACTATAATCTTAAATGTTAATTTAGGTTGCCTAATATCCTTGAATCATTAACTGAACATCTAGGAGGTTACATTCTGAAATTTATATTATTTAAACCTTCTCTGTAAGTAAATTCTCTACTAAATTTCTTGATTTCTTGTTTATTATGTGTATATATACGGGAACACGCATCGCATGTATGATTCGTGAGTGGGGTAGCCCTACTATTATGTCAACTGCGTCGCATGTTTGATTCGTGAGCGGTGTAATAGATGCATCTATGGTTCGAGTTGTTCGACCCTTCGACAATGCATATTTATTTTCGCGTTGTGTCGGTCGTATGTTCGCGGCATGTTATGTGTTTGTTGGATGTTCTGCAATTATGTATCTGTTAAATACCATGAAGAAATGAAAACTAGGTAATTTGTATGCTAGAGAACTTGGCACATAAAGGTATTTGTAAAGGATATTTCATGTTCTTGTCTTCATTATTATTCATGATTGCCATCCCTGCTTAGCCTTACTTTTAGAACATATTATTTTGACCCTAGTAAGTGTCACGTCGACCTCTCGTCGCTACTTCTTCGAGATTAGGAGGGATACTTACTGGGTATATATTTTTTATGTACTCATGCTACACTTTTGTACTTAATTGTACAGGTTTTGAGGCAGGTGCATCTGGGTATCGGTCCAGAGCTCGTCCCTGACTTGTACTTTGGTTGGACTTCATGGTAAGCTGCTTCTCTTGGCGATCTTTAGCAGCACTGTGGAGCCTTTCTTTGCTATTTCTGTCTATATTTTTCTCAGACAGTAGGACAGACTATTATTCCTTTTGATTTACTCTACTAGATGCATGTAGACTTGTGACACCAGTTCCTGGCACACATGTTAGTAGACATTATTTTTGGGATGTAATCGTTAATTATGCTTTATGATTATTTATTTTGCATAAAGTTGCCTAAGTTATTCGTTCTATAATATTTAAACATAAACCGAGTAAGTGTTGGAAAATATTTTGATAAGATAAACGGAATTCACTAGTAGTTAAATTGTTGGCTTGCCTGATAATGGTATCGGGGGCCATCACGACCTGGGTTAGGATTTGGGTCGTGACACATTTAATCTATTGAATAAATTTATTGGGCCTGGCAGATTTATACTCAAATCAGCCCATGCCTATTCTAATTCGATTGACACAAAGGGGCTACTACATGTATGATTTTTCTAATCTTTTTAAAACTAAGTGTTTTAAGGTACAGATTAAGGACATGGCTATCTAAAAAAATTAGAAATATGGCCCAGTTTTAGTGCTAAGCATACTAGGACAATCATGTTTTAGCCATAAGAAAACTGTCCAACTAAACTGTCACGACCCAAAATCTATTAAGGTCGTGATGGTGCTGGACACCATCGTCAGGCAAGCCAATCATTAATTAGTTGAAATAAATTCATGTTTTAATATTTTTGAAATCATTACCTTTAACTTATAACGTAATAACTAAACAAAAATCCGTTAAGTAAATACGACAGTTTAATATTCTATTTTTTATAAAATACATCCCATACACAACCCAGAACCCGGTGTCACAAGTGCATGAGCAAATTCTAAGAACTTCACAAATACTACAAAGCTTGTCCGAAATACAAATTGGACAAGGAATTTAAAATGAAAATAAATACAGTATGAGGGAGACTCTGTCAGCTGCAGATCGCCTCCGGATAATGCAGCTCGCCTAAGTCTCCAAACCAGCCACATCGCTGTGAAAGTATTTGTGCAATAAAAATGCTCAGCAAGTGTAGCATGAGTACAAAAATAATGTGTACTCAGTAAGTATCCCGCCTAACCTCAGAGAGGTAGTGACGAGAGGATGATTTGACACTTGCTAGAGGTCAATTTAGTATAATCAAGTGAGACACTAATCATGAATGTCATAGGCAATTTATTAAAATCAGGAATAAATAATATCAACCCTTCCACATTTAACACTTTAAATCTTCGTCATTTCAACAACGAATAATCAAACATGGATGATTTAATCAAATAACAAATAATCAACGGGAAAGAACAACTTCTTCCAAAATTTTAATAACTTTAAATCTCTGTCATTCAGTCGACAACTTAAAATTTTCAGGCCAGTAATCAGGAAAAAAGCACAGCAAATACACAGTAAATATCATGTGCAAGAAAATGCCGAGGGTCGAACGGCGCGGACCAACAATAATAAACTGTGCACTGTTGAGGGTCGAACGGCTTGAACCATTGATGCATCTATCTGCCCCGCTCGCGAATCGATCATGCGACGCGGTTATAGATAAAAATAGGGTTATCCTGCTCGTGAATCATACATGCGACTTAGGCACCCATAGATACACATATTCACACAATAAGTCCACATTTTTATCAAGGAAGCAGTTACTCAGGAAAATGGTAAAATTCTTCTTAAAGGAACACGAAAATAGCATTTAAATCTTTGTTTTGAAACTCATTTGCCAAGTTTAATAATATTCAATAATATAACCTTATCAGGAACACAATTATCCACGGAGGAATCAATTCTCTTTTTAAATGATTAAGAAAGGTACACTCTAGTCTTCTTAGGAAATAAATTTGTCGATTCAATAGCATTAACAATCTAATATTATTGGCAGGATCACATATACAACACGTAAGGCATGCTAGTGGGTCCTAGACTACCCGAACATGGCATAATAGTAGCTACGCACGGACTCCCATCACCTCGTGCGTACGTAGCCCCCACAGATAGTTGCACATATTTAATTAGTTCACCTAGGGGGACAATTCCTCCTCACAAAGTTAGAAAGGAGACTTACCTTGCTCCGAAATCCCATAACCGGCTTCCAAGCCCTTCCGACGACTCCAATGGATGCACAACACCCCAAAACTACCAAATAACGGGCAAAATAATGAAAATTCACTCTAATACTCGCAACAAATTCAAATTATATAATTTTCTAACTCCGCTCAGTGAATTGACCAAAATTCCCTAGGGCCCACGTGCCAGGATTCTAAAATTTCTCGAAGATAAACTCTACCCATAGCCCTACTAGCTCTTTACTCTAAATCCCATGCTCAAATTCGTGGTAAAAATCCAAAATAACATTTCTAGGTTTTCTTCAAAATTCCCAATTTTCCACATTCTTTCATGTTTTAATCCATGCATATATCTTGTATTTAACTTGAGATGAGTTGGAATAACTTACCTTGACATAGGTGATAAAATTCCTCTCTTGAAGCTCTCCTAAAATCGCCCCATCCATGAGAAATATGAGAGAAATGGCCAAAAATCTCGGTTTTAAAACATTCTGCTCGGGCCTATTTTTGCACCTGCGATCCAATCTTCGCACATGCGCTCCCGCCGGTGTGCCCAAACTCCCGCACATGCGGCTTCCTCAACTCCAGCCAGAACTCGCACCTCCGCGCCATCGTTCGCATATGCGCCTTTGCAGGTGCGGAAATTACATCGCACCTACACTCCCAGCCAAGCCAGCAAATCTCCCACCTACGGCACCAAAGCCGCACTTGCGGCCAAATCCTCGCAGGTGCGGTCACACCAGATGACAGCAATCTCAGCACTTCTTCAAAGTCCAAACTTGATCCATTAACCACCCGGAATCCACCCGAGGTCCCCGAGACCCCGTCCAATTACACCAACCTGTTCCAAACATAATGCGTAATTGCTCGAGGACTCAATTCACATCAAACAACATCGAAACCACAGTCGCACTAAAATTCAAACTTTAAGAACTTGAAATTTCAAACTTCCACATCCGATGCCGAAACCTATCAAATCACGTCCGATTGACCCCAAATTTTAAATGCAAGTCATATTCAACATTACGGACCTGCTCCAACTTCCGGAATCGCATTCTGACCCCGATATCAAAATTTCCACTTCCGGTCGGATTTCTCAAAAACCTTCAAATTTCTATCTTTAGCCAAATGACTTCAAAATGACCTACGGACATCCGAATTCACCTCTGATCGCGCTCCCAACTTGAGAATCACCATACGGAGCTATTCCCAGGCTCAGAATCACAAACGGACATCAATATCACTTAAATGCGCTTCAAGTCAAACTTAGGAAATTTCTTCAAAAATGATGACTTCCACAATACACACCGAAATGCTCCCGGGTTATCCAAAACCCGATCTGGACATACGTCAAAGTCCGAAATCATCATACATACTAGCAGGAACCTTCAAATCCTGATTCGGAGGTCGTTTACTCAAAATTCCAATCTTAGTCAATTTCTCCAACTTAAGGCTTCCGAAATGAGAATTTTCTTTCCAAATTAACTCTAAACTTCCCGAAATTCAACTCCGACCATGCCCACGGGTCATAATACCTTAAATGGAGCTGATCAAGACTTCAAACCACTGAACGACGCGCTAGAGCTCAAAACGACCAGTCGGGTCGTTACATTCTCCCCCACTTAAACAAACGTTCATCCTCGAACGTGCTAAGAACTGTTTTGGAGTTATCTGAAATCACTGTTTAACACCTCGAGCACCTACCCGTGCTACCATAACCCAGTTGAGTACATTAGCTTGATCAAATCTGAAGATTTCTTCTTTTATCCATATAATAAGCTCAGAACCCAGTTCCAACACTTGAAATTTCTCTGCTAGACCTATTTCCAATATATAATCACCGTATCAACTACCACAAGAGGTACCAAAACATGACTGCATACTTTTGCTGAATTTAGCGCCATACACCGCATATTTCATCATCCAATCACAATGACATTCCCTGAACCTTAATAACCAAAATTCCACGAATCTGATGCTCCTAATGCACCTTATGATATATATATATATATATATACACACACACATACATCCTGCTATAATGCTGGCGATACCACCACAACGGAGGAGATGTGTAGAAATTCATAACCAACTGCAGAGTTAACAAATCATTGAATATCTCCTCTTGACTAGAATCATCACCTCATTACAAACCAATAAGGGTAATTGTCCTTTAATGTATTTCACATAATTTTATCGCACTAGATCCCTGATCCAAAAATCTTGTTTCACCCAGGATGAACTGTCCAAACAACCAATCATCCCAGACATGACCAATAGTCTCACATGACTCCACAACGCGCCAATAGGCCACAACTCGAACATGATACGTAAGAAATGACTCAGGAAGGGACTACTCAACTCACGCAACTAATATGGACTTTCCTCATAAAATAGGAAGTAAAACACAAGAAAAATAAATATAGGAACCGTACTCATAATCACACTGTTGCGGCGTGCAACCCGATCCAAATAACATACCCGTGGTGACGTGCCACCCGATCCACACATAAAATTTATATAAGAAGATACACGGAGCTGAATCGCTGACTATTACAAATTACCGAATATCGGTCTCAAGCACGCTAAGTGCATAATACCGTCCTGGGGAGACTGATAAAGCCATATGCTACAAAACTTAAGCACAACTGAGGTGCGATATATATATATATATATATATACACACACACACTCTGGATCTCAAGAGCTATCCTGCTCACATAATATCATCAGTATGGGGGACCTCAACACATAAGAAGTTATCAAGCCGTTTCACAAATCACACGGCACAATCATAATATCACATGAATTTGACGAAGACGGAACAATACCTGATATTCCAACACCCCTCCTTGAGGAGCGCCATACTGAATGGACACATCTGACTCGCATGAAGCCCATAATCTTGTTTAAATCCATTCATACACTTTAGGCCAATTCTGCCCGCAATGAACTAGGCTAATAGCCTTACCGGGTCCAAAATAACCTACTTCCTCTCATAACACGCAAGAACAACCATCATAGCCGGGACAACACCCCACAATCCACAACCAACTGGACCGAACGCCTTCCTGGCATAAATTCTCAAACAAGCATTATTGCACTTCCTTACACTTGGTCTAAATCTTCAATCAATCAGGTGACTACCTATCACACTTATACCATCTTCCCGTGGTAACGCTCCCACGACCTTCCACACAAGGTAGCAATTATGCACATGCACCACCGGCCATACTAACGTTGTAAAACAAATCAAGAACCCATAACTAGGATGCAAAGCCTCTTCCACCGAATATCGATCTCAGGTGACACTGAAGATAACATCATCTCACTCTAAACTTTCAAATCACTTTTTCTTGCTCATCCGAGCTCATGACATCCTTGTTAACACCGACAGCAATCTCGATTCTTACTCCCAGTTACACATTGTTTACTGCAGCTAACATGCCAGTATGAGATTGCGCAAGAATTCCATCATAACTCCTGAACCACTAATAGGGAGAAACACCTCATCCTATGGAAACCTCTTACTTACCTCAATTCAAGAGAATAATAACAACACTCAAGTGAATTCTCACAATCACCCAACATGCAAATCCTTAAGTAGTGGTCTGAACCACCATAACTCTTCTGAGATCCGCCTGCACCTAACAGGCCATAGCACTCGAATGCACCCACATGAAATCTATTACGGCAGCCGACAAGCCCCGCACATACCTGTGATGACCCAAGGGGTTATTTTATGAATTTAGACTCCGTTCTAGACTTATTAGCCATAAAAATATTAATTTAACTACTTCAATTTTTGTGCGCAGTTCGGGCGTGAAACCGGAAAGCTTTTATGTGAAAATAAAGGAAATAATAATTTTTAGAATAAATAATTTGGTTTTAATTGACTTGAGTCAACATTTTGAGTAAACGAACTCGGATATGTGTTTCGATGATCCGGGGAGGTCCGCAATAAAATATGGGACTTGGACGTATGCCCAAAATTGAATTACGAGGTTCCAAGCCTTAGAAACCAATTTTTGAAAGAAATTATTTTGCTGAAATATTTATGAAATAAAGAAAATAATTAATGTTTAAAATCATTGGTATCGGGCCTGTATTTTGGTTCCGATTCCTGGTACAGATTTGTTATGATATTTAGGCCTTGCCTGTGAAATTTGGTAAAAAATGGAGTTCGTTTGACGTGATTCGGACATCCGGTTGAAAAGTTATGAGCTATAAGTGTTCTTCAGGAAAATAATGAGTTTTGAGGTTTAATTCGTTGTTTTACATGTTATTTTCACGATTTGATCGCACGAGTAAGTCCGTATGATGCTTTTAGACTTGCGTGCATGTATGATTTAGAGCCCTGAGGGCTCGGGTGAGTTTCAAATAGATTTGGGTTGTGTTGTGCTCGTTCTTTCTTATGCTTCGACGTCGTTTCTTCAAGTATAAATGATATCATATTAAACAAATAAGCTCCGATTTCTGTTTTAAATGAAGTATTAGATCCGTATCATAATTACAGACCCGTAGCAAAAAGAATCATCAAATTTGGACATCGTATGAGGGTTTTATGGGCATTTTACTACGGTTCCAGATTTTTCAAGTTAATTACGAAATTGCCTCTGACGGCGTATTAAAAATCTGCACAAATTGCAAATATTAAAACCTACATATTTCCTTCATTATAAGGCCAAATTGAGTGATTCAAAAGCCTAACTAGACTAGAATTTCACAAGGAATCCATTGGATACACAAAAATCGAGTTTCGGGATCGTTTGGCATGAAAAACGAGACAGAACAGCTAGCAGAAAAATATATATATAACGGGCAGACTTCTTCTTCATCAAATTTTCGAACCCCACAGCCCTAGGAACGAATTTCTTCACCAAATATCATCCCCAAGTCATAGGTAATCAATTCTAAAATTTACTCTTTCAATTACCCATTGTTTTTTATCACTTTTAAATCAACAACTAAGAATTTTCATGGTAAAAATTGAGGGTTTAGGTAGAATTAGGGAGTTTTGTAAAAATTGAATCTTTACCTCGAACTGAGGTCGGATTTCGAAACTAATTGTATATTTGGGTTCGCGGGTGAATGGGTAAACGTAATTTGGTCCGAACCCCGAGTTTAGGCCAAGCAGGCCCGGGGTCGGGTTTTGACTTTTTTTTAGAAAACTTAGAAAAAATTATATTCTTCAATAAAGTTAGTTGCTTTAGCATTATTTAATGATATTAAGTTAATTGTGATTAGATTCGAGAAATTTAGAGGTGAATTCAAAAGGAAAAGCGACAATTGAGCAATGAGTGGCCTGCGGAATTGAGGTAAGTGTTTGGTCTAACTTTGGCTTGAGAGAATAGGACTCCCCACTTGTTTGCTATGTGAAATGCATGGGCGTGGTGTATAGGTGTGGTGACAAGTATCTATGCACCACCCAAATTAATTGTTAAACAAGATTCCCCTTCCCGTTCCCAACTTAATTAATTATTGTCCTAATTGTTATATGTTCATTATTGCTTCTATGACTATTTGGCCTTGTTGATCTGTTGTTAGATATTGTTGTGATTATTTGGAAAGAATTTTGGTAGTTTGAGCTAGTCTCCTTGTGATAGTGTAACGGTTGAGAGGTTTGGTATTATTTTTACGAATTATATATATATTTACTTTCCTGGTGGTTTCATTTTGATAATATTGAGGAAGTTGTGAGAAATGCAGTCTAACTGTATTGTAATTGTTGAGGTTCATGTGGTTATTGGGTTTCATTGATTCATTTCCAATTGTTGTTGTAAGCGTGTTAAAAATGTTGGATGTTCTCTTGAGTTATCTTAGTTTATAAAGACTGAGCTGGATTGATAGCGCTACGGTGTTTACTTATATTCTGGTTGATTTTATTGTGAAATGATATTGGTTAAAGCTTACGAGCTATATGATTTTCTGTTTGAAATTGTGGAAGTAACAGTATTGTGAAAGGCTTGGCCTGAATTATGAAAGTTCTTTTTATGAATAAATTTATATGGTATGTCTGGTGGGAGCGGGTTGCACGCTGCAACAAGGAGTGATAAGGGTGGACAGGTGGGATCGGGTTGCACGCCGCAACAGGAGCAATAAGGGTGATATATTTAGGGAGGAGCAATAAGGGAGAACAGGTGGGAGCGGGTTGCACGCCGCAACAAGGAGCGATAAGGGAGGACATTTATATTTTTACTGATTTTCAAAGAAAATAAAGATTTGAAAAGCTAAATGTTTATTTTTACTGTTTTGTTTTCTTGAAAAACAAAGATTTGAAACTTTCTATTTTATATTACTATTTTCATATTTTGGCACTACTTTTATTCAAAGATAAAGTTTGAAAACTTGGAAATTGTTGAGGATTGGTTATAGCTGAGGCCTGAAAGAGGCGGTTGTGTTACTTTATTATTGTTGCAGTATTTGAATTGATGTGTTTAGATTTCCTTCCTGTTTTACAATTATTGTCTCAATTATATTTTCTTGTTGGTGTAGAATTATTTTATTGTGTTATCATATATATATTAATATCACAGGTTTATTGTTAAAGCCCCGCCTTAGCCTCGTCACTACTTCGTCAAGGTTAGGCTCGGCACTTACTGGGTACATGGGGTCGGTTGTACTGATACTACACTCTGCACTCTTTTGTGTAGATCCAGGTACTAGCCAGCAGTAGAGATTTTTAGAGCAGCCATCTATTTATTCGGAGACACGAGGTATATCTGCCGGCGTTCGCAGATCCCGAGAGTCTTCTCCTATTTTTATAAAACTATTTTAGTATATTCAGAACAGTTACACCATTTCTTTCGACCATTATTTATAGTATTCTTTAGTAGTTCGTGAATTGTGACACCAGACCCTGGGGTTGTTCTAGGTTTATTTATATAATTAGTTCGTGGCTCAGTTTAATTGATTTTTTATTATTTTATATTTGGAATTATTTATTGAAAGCCATTAGATCAAGTTTAATTTAAAATTATTTTAGCCTGTTTGAATGATTAATTAACGGAAATAGTTGTCCGAACTCTAACATGGCTTGCCTAGAAAGTGTAGTGTTAGGCGCCATCACGATCCCTAAGGTTGGGAATTTGGGTCGTGACAAGTTGGTATCAGAGCACTAGGTTGCTTAGGTCTCACAATTCACAAACAAACTTGGTAGAGTCTGAAGGATCGGTACGGAGACGTCTGTACTTATCTTTCGGAGGCTATTAAGTTAGGAAACAACTCCATTTTATTCTACTCTATCGTGCGAATTTATTCTACCATTGATGATTGAACTTGTCTATTCTTGTCCTCTCACAAAATCTCGACAACACGCAAATCATCTACAACCGGACAAGAGATGAAGCCCCAATGACAACTACGATTAGGGGAAGAGACAGAAGCAGAGCTCATTCTAAAGCTCGAACATCAGCACCTATTCTACAGTCTCAAATGGATCTAGACGCGAAGGTTCTAGCTCAGTCGGTACATGTGGGACTAATACAGATTCCAGAAGGATTTATAGCTACTCCAGTACTGCAAAACAAGGGAATAGTTGAAAGTAACGTGGTTGATTTATATGAGCTGTGAAGTTTAACATTGTGAATTATTAGACATTGTGACATATGACTTCGTCCCAAGTAGGGAAGTCTATTGTCAAGGAAGATTGCGGGGTCATGTGTTATATTGGTTTGGTCTTGGAAGGTATAAGGCCTGAGATTTTTTCAAGATATAAAGATGGACTTGCGAAGGCTTACCCAGCGTGAAAGTCACGGTTGAGGATTTTGGGTGCTCCAGAGGGAGTACAGTGGTTAACGAGCTTCTAGACGATATGGTTCATGCCACGAATTATCTATATAAATCTCTACCGTTGGGATCGTTGTGCATCAATAGGATAAGAGTTACCCCAAAGAATAATGAAGAGCATATGAATAAATGGGGTGACTCAGCAGTGTTGAGTTAGCATAGTAAAAGAAAGAAGGGGCCGCCGGTGTTTGTAGCAAACTCATGAAGAGGACGACCAGCCAATGCAACACCCACTACTTGACTCAGTTCTCATAAATTCTATTGAAAGGGTTGTTTCTCGTACTCTCCATAATGCATGACAAATAAGGTTTGAACGAGTGTGTCAGGTCATCATAACAATGTCAGAACATGCCATCAGATAATACTTTATTTCGGCTAGTGGTAGGAACTGTTCTAGATTTGGGAGAGTCATAATTCATCAGTGCACTCAGGCTACGTGCCCATTGCAGTTACAACTCAACTACATCACCAGCTAGGGAAAAGGGGGTCGGAATGTCGAAAGTGGAGGTCAGATTCCTAGGGGTGGAGACTCAGCTTGTTGATATATTTTCTACGGTATGGCTGAGGTCGTTACATTAAATAGTGTCATTACAAGAACAATCTCTAATTATTATAAAGTGATGATTTCCTGAACTTAATTCGGTTATGCGTATCTAATAAAATTCTTCTAATATGATCCACTCTCGGGTGATCTTCGTAACTCTAAAATCTACTTATGTGAATACTTGTATTGAGAAATTCTATGTAGATAACTGTGTCTATCATTACGTGTTGTAATTTTGTTTAACAGAAAATATTTAATGGAAGGAAATGGAATGTTTCGATTAGCACGATAAGCATGTTGCTTGTGATTCAGAATGGAGGATGAGATCCTCGCATTTTAATATGATTTGAGATATATTTAAACGGGGCTACGAGCCGCGGTGGAAGTTATGTAAGGATGAGATCCTTGTGATGGAAATTCTTGTGTTTAAATTCTCCCTTGTGAGTTAAAATTTTACTATAGTACTGGTAGGGAGTCATGCTTGTTAGGCTTATTCAACAACTTATGTATAAAATAATAATAATAATAATAATAATAATAAATAAATAAATAAATAAATGAATAAATGGATTAATTAATTAATTAATTAACTGTGCATGATTTTCTAAATCTGTGTCAGAATATTGATCTTTGACCTGCGAGATATGTGTTGCCCATGTGGCATTAAATGAGACACTTTAAGTCGGGTATATAATTATGAGGTCTTCATGAATCTCACCTCGTCATCAGTATTGTGAAGGTTGAAAGGGGATTATTGTTAGCGTGAAGCTGTTGATAATTTCGTAATTGGCTATGAACAACTATTAAGAAAATAAAGGCGGTGAGTATGGGCAGCCTTGTGTATATTCCAGTTGGTGGGAGACCGTTGGCTTCAGACCTTCAGACGTTGGCTAATCAGTTTGTGAGGTTGGATATTTCGTAGTGTTCTAGCTTGTACAGTCGCTCGGTCTTCTCTAATTGACCGTATCCGGGAGCGGCAGGATAATGACCTGCATTTGATGGTCCTTAGGGACACAGTTCAGCACGGTGGTGCCAAGCAGGTTACAGTTGAAGATGATGGTGTTTTGAGGATGCAGGTTCGGTTATGTGTGCCTAATATTGATGGCCTTCGTGAGTTGATCCTTGAGGAGGCTCACAGTTCTAAGTATTCGACTCACCCCGGTGCAGCCAAAATGTACCAAGACTTGAGGCAGCATTATTGGTGGAGAAGGATGAAAAAGGACATTGTTGCGTATGTGGCTCGTAGCTTAAATTGTCAGCAAGTAAAGTATGAGCATCAGAGACCCGGTGGTTTGCTTCAGCAGATAGAGATTCCTGAGTGGAAGTGGGAGCATATCACTATGGACTTCGTTGTTGGGCTCCCACGGACTCAAAGGAAATTTGATGCGGTTTGAGTTATTATGGATAGGCTGACTAAATCAGCACATTTCATTCATGTGGAAAGTACTTATACTTCAGAGCGGTTGGCTGAGTTATATATTCGGGAGATAGTTCTCCTTCATGGTGTGCCTGTGTCTATCATTTCTGATCGGGGTACACAGTTTACTTCACACTTTTGGAGGGCAGTTCAGCGTGAGTTGGGTACCTGAGTGGAGTTGAGTATATCATTTCACCCCAGACTGACGGGCAGTCCGAGCGTACCATTCAGATATTGGAGGATATGCTCCGCACTTATGTTATTGACTTTAGAGGTTCGTGGGATCAGTTCTTGCAGTTAGCGGAGTTTTCTTATAATAATAGTTACCAGTCGAGCATTCAGATGGCTCCCTATGAGGCATTATATGGTGGACGGTGTAGATCGCCAGTTGGATGGTTCGAGTCTGAAGAAGCTCGGTTATTGGGTACATATTTAGTGCAGGAGGCCTTAGATAAGGTCAAGATTATTCAGGAAAGGCTTCGTGTAGCTCAGTCTAGGAAAAAGAGTTATGTCGATCGTAAGGTTCGTGATGTGGCATTCATGGTTGGAGAGAGAGTATTGCTTCGGGTATCGCCCATGAAGGGTGTTATGAGGTTTGGAAAGAAGGGTAAGTTGAGCCCTAGGTATATCGGGTCGTTTGAGATTCTTGATAGAGTGGGGAAGGTAGCGTATAGACTTGCGTTGCCTTCAGGGTTATCCTCAGTTCATCCGGTATTCAACGTGTATGCTCCGAAAATATCATGGTGACCCGTCCCACGTGTTAGATTTCAGCTCTGTCCAATTGGACAAAGACTTGACTTATGAGGAGGAGTCTGTAGCCATTTTAGACTGGCAGGTTCGTCAGTTGAGATCTAAGAGTTGTCCTTCATATCGAGTGTAGTGGAGAGGCCAGCCCGTTGAGGCAGCTACTTGGGAGTCCGAGTCGGACATGCAGAGTAAATATCACACTTGTTTGCAAATTCAGGTAATCTTCTATGTCCGTACGAGGACAAACGTTTGTTTTAGAGGTGGAGATTGTGATGACCCAAGGGGTCATTTTATGAATTTAGACTCCGTTCTAGACTTATTAGCCATAAAAAGATTAATTTTAACTACCTCGATTTTCATGCACAGTCCGGGCGTGAAACCGGAAAGCTTTTATGTGAAAATATAAGAAATAATAATTTTTAGAATTAAAAATTTGGTTTTAGTTGACTTGAGTCAACATTTTGAGTAAACGAACTCGAATCTGTGTTTCGACGATCCTGGGAGTTCCGCAATAAAATATGGGACTTGGACGTATGCCCGAAATTGAATTCCGAGATCCCAAGCCATAGAAATCAATTTTTGAAAGAAATTGTTTTGCTGAAATATTTATGAAATAAAGAAAATAATTAATATTTAAAATCATTGGTATCGGGCCCGTATTTTGGTTCGGTGCCCCGGTACAGATTTGTTATGATATTTAGGCCATGCCTGTGAAATTTTGTAAAAAACGGAGTTCGTTTGACGTGATTCGGACATCCGGTCGAAAAGTTATGAACTATAAGTGTTCTTCAGGAAAATAATGAGTTTTGAGGTTTAATTCGTTGTTTTACATGTTATTTTCATGATTTGATCGCACGAGCAAGTCCGTATGATAGTTTTAGACTTGCGTGCATGTGGATTTAGAGCCCCGAGGGCTCGGGTGAGTTTCAAATAGGTTTGGTTTGTGTTGCGCTCGTTCTTTCTTATGCTTCGACGTCGTTTCTTCGAGCATAAATGATATCATATTAACAAATGAGCTCCAAATTCTATTTTGAATAAATTATTAGATCCGTATCTTAATTACGGACCCGTATCAAAAAAATCATCGAATTTGGACATCGTATGAGGGTTTTATGGGCATTTTACTAAGGTCGCCAGATTTTTCAAGTTAATTATGAAATTGCTCCTGACGGCGTATTAAAAATCTGCACAAATTGCAAATATTAAAACCTACATATCTCCTTCATTATAAGGCCAAATGGAGTGATTCAAAAGCCTAACTTGACTATAATTTCACAAGGAATCCATTGGATACATAAAAATAGAGTTTCGGGATTGTTTGTCATGAAAAACAAGAAAGAATAGCTAGCAGAAAAATATATATAAAACGGGCAGACTTCTTCTTCAAATTTTCGAATCCCACAGCCCTAGGAACGAATTTCTTCACCAAATATCATCCCCAAGTCATAGGTAATCAATTCTAAACTTTACTCTTTCAATTACCCATTGTTTTTCATCACTTTTAAATCAAAAACTAAGAATTTTCATAGTAAAAATTGAGGGTTTGGGTAGAATTAGAGAATTCTGTAAAGATCAAATCTTTACCTCGAATTGAGGTCGGATTTCGAAACTAATTGTATATTTGGGTTCGTGGGTGAATGGGTAAACGGAATTTGGTCCGAACCCCGAGTTTAGGCCAAGCAAGCCCAGGGTCGGGTTTTGATTTTTTTGAGAAAACTTAGGAAAACTTATATTGTTCAATAAAGTTAGTTCCTTTAGCATTAGTTAATGATATTAAGTTAATTGTGATTAGATTCGAGAAATTTAGAGGTGAATTCAAAAGGAAAAGCGACAATTGAGCAATGAGTGGCCTGCGGAATTGAGGTAACTGTTTGGTCTAACTTTGGCTTGAGAGAATAGGACTCCCCACTTGTTTGCTATGTGAAATGCATGGGCGTGGTGTATAGGTGTGGTGACGAGTATCTATGCACCACCCAAATTAATTTTTAAACATGATTCTCCTTCCCGTTCCCAACTTAATTAATTATTGTCCTAATTGTTATATGTTCATTATTGCTTCTATGACTATTTGGCCTTGTTGATCTGTTGTTAGATATTGTTGTGATTATTTGGAAAGAATTTTGGTTGTTTGAGCTAGTCTCCTTGTGATATGTGTAACGGTTGAGAGGTTTGGTATTATTTTTACGAATTATATATATATTTACGTTCCTGGTGGTTTCATTTTGATAATATTGAGGAAGTTGTGAGAAATGCAGTCTAATTGTATTGTAATTGTTGAGGTTCACGTGGTTATTGGGTTTCATTGATTCATTTCCAATTGTTGTTGTAAGTGTGTTAAAAATGTTGGATGTTCTCTTGAGTTATCTTAGTTTATAAATACTGAGCTGGATTAATAGCGCTACGGTGTTTACTTATATTCTGGTTGATTTTATTGTGAAATGATATTGGTTAAAGCTTACGAGCTATATGATTTTCTGTTTGAAATTGTGGAAATAACAGTATTGTGAAAGGCTTGGCCTGAATTATGAAAGTTCTTTTTTATGAATAAATTTATATGGTATGTCTGGTGGGAGCGGGTTGCACGCTGCAACAAGGAGTGATAAGGGTGGACAGGTGGGATCGGGTTGCACGCCGCAACAGGAGCAATAAGGGTGATATATTTAGGGAGGACATGTGGGAGCGGGTTGCACGCCGCAACAAGGAGCGATAAGGGAAGACATTTATATTTTTACTAATTTTCAAAGAAAATAAAGATTTGAAAAGCTAAATGTTTATTTTTACTGTTTTGTTTTCTTGAAAAACAAAGATTTGAAACTTTCTATTTTATATTACTATTTTCATATTTTGGCACTACTTTTATTCAAAGATAAAGTTTGAAAACTTGGAAATTGTTGAGGATTGGTTATAGCTGAGGCCTGAAAGAGGTGGTTGTGTTACTTTATTATTGTTGCAGTATTTGAATTGATGTGTTAGATTTCCTTCCTGTTTTACAATTATTGTCTCAGATATATTTTCTTGTTGGTGTAGAACTATTTTATTGTGTTATCGTATATATATTAATATCACAGGTTTATTGGTAAAGCTCCGGCTTAGCCTCGTCACTACTTCGTCGAGGTTAGGCTCGGCACTTACTGAGTACATGGGGTCGGTTGTACTGATACTACACTCTGCACTCTTTTGTGCAGATCCAGGTACTAGCCAGCAGTAGAGATTTTTAGAGCAGCCATCTATTTATTCGGAGACACGAGGTATATCTGTCGGCGTTCGCAGATCCCGAGAGTCTTCTCCTATTTTTATAAAACTATTTTAGTATATTCAGAACAACTATACCATTTCTTTTGGCCATTATTTGTAGTATTCTTTAGTAGTTCGTGAATTTGACACCAGACCCTGGGGTAGTTCTAGGTTTATTTATATTATTAGTTTGTGGCTCGTTTAATCTGATTGTTTATTATTTTATATTTGGAATTATTTATTGAAAGCCATTAGATCAAGTTTAATTTAAAAAAAATTTAGCGTGTTTAAATGATTAATTAACGGAAATAGTTGTGCGAACTCCAACATTGGCTTGCCTAGCAAGTGTGGTGTTAGGCGCCATCACGATACCTAAGGTTGGGAATTTGGGTCGTGACAATACCGGCCCAAACCACATGCATAATTTAATTATACCGACGAAACTGATCACTGCCGTACATGTGCCATTTTAACCATGGCTAATCAATCTATCTTCTTTTAATCATCTTTAATTGCCTCAGGGATAATAGTAACTTCCTTCAACTCATAGAAACTCAGCCCTCACTCATCCCAAGTGACCTCACGAGACCATGATGCCTAAATCCCACAACCCGTCTCATACCCTCCTGATAATCTTTCTACAACCCGAAGTTTGTTTCTCTCACTCCTCCAATACTATCCTGCATGCTGAATATAACATAGAACACTCCAATCATTTTCCCTCCCTCTGAAATTACGCTGTAAAAGCTCAATTCTTAATCATAGTGCTGCCTTTTTAACCCTTAAACACCGCGTTCTTAACTTTTGAATTTACTAGGACCGCTGCTGAGAGTCACCCACTCTAACTGGCCCCGAACACAATCAAATCCAAGTCTCTTCTAGCCCATGAACATCCTCTCAATGAAGTACGTGACTGAGTCACTACCCTTACAACTCGCCTATGCCTTAAGCATAAATTCTGAATCGTTCAAAGCCTAACCCTGGTCCGACAGGGCCAACGTTTGCACACATTCATCAAATCCCACGCACGATCACCTTTTTACTCCTTTCCCCTTAGCTGAAATAACTTGCCAACACGCCGACAATCCGCAACCCTATGATAACACAATCCTGCAACCCAACTACAGGTGGTGGGACTCCCCCACTTATGCCGAAGCTACTCCTTGCACCACTCTAAACCCTGCTGATATCCTTTCCCTTTGTTAACATGATCTTGCTCAACCAATCCGTCCAATTCTTCCGAATTCCCCTGTCTACATTCCCTAAATATTCAAGTTCTCTAGCATCATTCACACATTCTGCCTCCTACTGAATAGCCACTAGAATCCCTCACGGAGAATTACCAACCACAGAACCGCTAACCTACTCACAGGAGATAACCTACCTGTGGAAATCACCAACTAACGCCTTCCAATGACGATGTACTGCACACTCTCTACAACATCAATACCCTATCCTGCGCCCTTCTTCCTCTACCAACTTTACTAGTCCATCCACTCCTCATGGACGTCTATTAAATGCGCTACAACATCTTCAAATTCACCGCCACATTGCGTCCTTCTTCATTCCTAACAACTCCTCCCTGTTTTATCCAACCTTCCGCCAAAATAACCCATATTTCAACTTAAGCTCGTAGACCCAATCGCCATCCACTAAAACTCTCAAACTTTCCCTCAAGATAGGCAGTTGTCTTACCACTGAACTCCTGTGCTACGCTGCCACTCTCCCACTTGTTAATCTCACTCCTTTAAGCACTACCTGACCTCCTTTCCTTATGCCTGGCCTTTTAGAAATTTAGCTGCCGCCTGACACTTCTCACACGTCTTCCTTCGTCGTATGCTGTCCAATTCAATATCATTCTCTGCAGCTCTTACACCAGTAGATCACCACGACTTCAAACTCTCCGAGGATCATCTTTCTCGATCTGCCTTCATTAGACATAATTATTTAGTCCTGAACCACCACGCACCACGATCTCTAACAACCGCTTCTTCAATACTATTTTACAACACTCTGACCCAATGCAACCGAAGAAACCATAGCACCGACAGACTTAATACATTCCATTCGATCAATGACGACGATATCATATCACAGGTGAATATCCCCCCCTCACTTGAAAACACCAAGTCTTACTGCTTTATCAATCCAAAACCTGACCATTTATAGTCCAAATGTCTTTCCTCTGTCAGAACTAAAATGTTGCAATCTCGAAATCACGCCTTGAGAAGACCTCCCTTCAGGCCATTCATCACCCCCAACATATGGGCAAGCATTCTATCATCATATCGACATCGCGCGATAACCAATCGTAAACATCGTCACAACTTGGGCATAACATCAAGGCTCTCAGAAACACATCTACTGAGCTGAAACAACATATTATCCTTCCGCAGGGCCATAACAACAGCCCCAACCAATTACACATGGAAAACATCTCACATCATATCCGTAGCACCATTTCAATTCCTCAAATTCCCGATTCATAGCAAGCGCTTCGAGACGTATAAGATTGAGTAGGAATAAGCATAGACATAAGCCTTAAAGGAATAAAATCACACGATGAGGTATCAAGAAGGGAAGTACCCCTAACAACCATGTAGCCTCTCGAAGATAAGTACAGACGTCTCTATACCGATCTGCAAGACTCTACTAGACTTGCTCATGACTCGTGAGACCTAAGGGAACCTAGAGCTATGATCCATGTTGTCACGACCCAAAATCTATTAAGGTCGTGATAGCGCCGGACACCATCTTCAGGTAAGCCAATCATTAATTAGTTGAAATAAATTCCTGTTTTAACATTTTTGAAATCATTACCTTTAACTTATTACGTAATAACTAAACAAAAATCCGTTAAGTAAATACGACAGTTTAATATTCCATTTTTTATAAAATACATCCCATACACAACCCAGAACCGGGTGTCACAAGTGCATGAGAAAATTCTAAGAATTTCACAAATACTACAAAGCTTGTCCGAAATACAAATTGGACAAGGAATTTAAAATAAAAATAAATACAGTATGAGGGAGACTATGTCAGCTGCGGATCGCCTCCGGATGATGCAGCTCGCCTAAGTCTCCAAACCAGCCACATCGCGTGAAAGTACCTGTGTAATAAAAATGCACAGCAAGTGTAGCATGAGTACGAAAATAACGTGTACTCAGTAAGTATCCCGCCTACCCTCAGATAGGTAGTGACGAGAGGCCGATTTGACACTTGCTAGAGGTCAATTTAGTATAATCAAGTGAGACACTAAGCATGAATGTCATAGGCAATTTATTAAAATCAGGAATAAATAATATCAACCCTTCCAAATTTAACACTTTAAATCTTCGTCATTTCAATAATGAATAATCAAACATGGATGATTTAATCAAATAACAAATAATAAACGGGAAAGAACAACTTCTTCCAAAATTTTAATAACTTTAAATATTTGTCATTTCAGTTGACAACTTAAAATTTCCAGGCCAGTAATCAGGAAAAAATACAGCAAATACGTAGTAAATATCATGCGCAAGCAAATATCGAGGGTCGAATGGCACGGAAGAACAATAATAAATTGTGCACTGCCGAGGGTCGAACGACTCAAACCATAGATGCATCTATCTTCCCAGCTCGCGAATCGATCATACGACGCGGTTATACATAAATACAGGGTTATCATGCTCGCGAATCATACATGCGACTCAGGCACCCATAGATACACATATTCACACAATAAGTCCACATTTTTATCAAGGAAGCAGTTACTCAGGAAAATGGTAAAATTCTTCTTAAAGGAGCACGAGAATAGCATTTAAATCTTTATTTTGAAACTCATTTGCCAAGTTTAATAATATTCAATAATATAACCTTATCAGAACACAATTATCCACGGAGGAATCAATTCTCTTTTTAAATGATTAAGAAAGATACACTCTAGTCGTCTTAGGAAATAAATTTGCCGATTCAATAGCATTAACAATCTAATATTATTGGCAGGATCACATGTACAACACGTAACGCATGCTAGTGGGTCCTAGACTACCCGGACATGGCATAATAGTAGCTACGCATGGACTCACGTCACCTCGTGTGTACGTAGCCCCCGCAGATAGTAGCACATATTTAATTAGTTCACCTAGGGGGACAATTCCCCCTCACAAAGTTAGAAAGGAGACTTACCTCGCTCCCGAAATCCCATAACCGGCTTCCAAGCCCTTCCGACGACTCCAATGGATCACAACGCCCCAAAACTACCAAATAACGGGCAAAGCAATGAAAATTCACTCTAATACTCGCAACAAATTCAAATTATATAATTTCCCAACTCCGCTCAATGAATTGACCAAAATTCCTTCGGGCCCACGTGCCTGGAATTCAAAATTTCTCGAAGATAAACTCTACCTATAGCCCTACTAGCTCAAATATACAATTTACTCTAAATCCCATGCTCAAATTCGTGGTAGAAATCCAAAATAACATTTCTAGGTTTTCTTCAAAATTCCCAATTTTCCACAATCTTTCATGTTTTAATCCATGAATATACCTTGTATTTAACTTGAGGTGAGTTGCAATAACTTACCTTGACATAGGTGATGAAATTCCCCTCTTGAAGCTGTCACGGCCCCAAATCCTAAACCGGTCGTGATGGCGCCTATTGTGGAACTAGGCTATCCAATAATCACATATTTACAGTTTCTTTAAACCACAACCAATTTCAAGCATTTCATAAAATATACAGAATTTACTAAATGCATTAGGCCAATAAACAGTTCAACCATCCCCAAAACCCGGAGCCAACATGTCATGAGCATCTAAGAGAGATAAGCCAAAAAGGTATACTATTATAATACAAAACCTCCAAATAAATATCTAGATACAAAAAGAAGGGAAAACATAGATGTTGCGGATGCTGAACAACTACCTCTATATCCCGCACTTCGGCTCCGCACAGAATAGATAGCTAATGATCGGTATCTGCACCTGAATCTGCACACAGGTGTGCAGGGAGTAATGTGAGTATGCCAACTCAGTAGTAATGAAAATAAATCAAGTCTAAGCGGCAAGAAAATATATAAAAATCAATATCATCAATTCACAATATACACAGCCTTTCTTTCCAACAATATAAACATAGATATATGAAATCATCATGCCTTAAAACCAATCTTTAGAAAAATCCTTTGAAAAATATTTTCAACAACTTCAAACCGAAAGATTTAGTATGAAAATGAAATAAATCATAAAGAGTCCCCTCGGGCAAAACATATTTCATAAGTTCAGAGTGAAAGTGGTAAAATCATAAGTAGCCCCTGGGGCAAAAACATGTATCATAATCAGCCCCTCGAGCATGCCTCACAGTCACTCATAATCAGCCCCTCGAGCATACCTCACCATCACTCATAATTAGCCCCTCGGGCATACCTCACAGTTACTCATGCCTCCCAATAACTCGGCACTCGGTGCGCTCGCTGGGGGTGTGAGCACCCCGGAGGGGCTCCTTCAGCCCAAGCGCTAATATCAAGCCACCTCGTGGCGTATCATATCCTCGCAAATAGGCCCTCGGCCTCACTCAGTAGAACCTCTCAAAAGCGCCTCGGGCGAATTAGTAAAACGGGGTACTCGACCCAAAACATCATTTTTAAATCTCAAAGTAATATAAATCAGGCTGAGTTTCGAAAACAGTAATCACAATGTGACTGAGTGAAATCATCAATAAATAGTGAGGAAAACAACAGTAAAAATCCCCCAAGGGGTCTAAACAGATCGACGCGAGGCCCCAAACACGGCTTATAGCCCAATATTACAACAGTCTTTAGAACATAATTTAACATAAGGTTTTGAGTAAAATATGCAACTCAATAGTTGTCGCGGAGAGGACCAAGTCCAATCCAAAAAACAGTGCGCGCCACTTATTTTTCATCTGACATGTGCGTCATTCTAAAATCAGCGAGAAATATGAAGTCCGGGGTTTCATACCCTCAGGAAAAAATTTATAACCATTACTTACCTCTACCGGGCCACCACCCTAGTCCGCTATGCTCTTGACCCTCAAATTGGCTCCTGATTGCTCCGAATCTAGCCAAAAACCAGTTTAACATCATTATTATATATAAAGGAACACAACCCAATCGAAAACTATCAATTTATACAAAAATATTGAAATTCGGCCAAACCCGAGCCCCGGGCCCACGTCTCGAAATTCGATAAATTTTACATCACTAGAAACCTCGTCCTTCCACGATTCTACACATACCAAAAACACCACAATCGGACCACAATTGCCTACCCAATTGCCAAAAGAATTTTCCAATCCTCCACCCATTCTTCCCAACCTTTTCCTACCTTAATCCTTCAATTTACAATCCTAATCCGAACAAAATAGCATAGAAACGACTTTAATAACTCGGGAACTTACCTCCACTGAAGACCCACGAATTCTCTCTTCAAATTGCTTTCAAATGAGCTCCAACTGCATGCAACAATGGTGAAATGAATAAAATTTCATGGAGGCCTCTTTTATACTGTTCTGCCCAGCAATTACGCACCTGCGAACCCTTAATCACACATGCGGACCCGAACCTGCGGTCCCAGGTGCGCACCTGCGCAATCCCACTAACGGACCAATTTTCGCACCTACGGCCACTTCTCCGCACCTGCGGCTTCACAGGTGCAGCCTACTTTTTGCACCTGCGGACTCCTCCTGCCTAGCCTCCCTTCGCACCTGCACATGGCCTTTCGCACCTGCGACGTCGCACCTGCGGCTACCCATCCGCAGGTGCGGCCAACACCAAAAACTTACACCAGCAACCATTTGCTGCAATTTTCCAAGTTCAAAACTCCGCCAACCATCTGAAATCAATCCCGAGCCCCTCGGGGCCTCAACCAAACATACCAACACACCCCATAGCATTATTCCGACTTAGACGAGCCTTCGAAACACCAAAAACAACATGAAAACACCAAAATTACATCAAATTCAAGCCTATGAACTTTGAAAACTTCCAAATTTTGCCAACTACGCCGAAACCAACCAAAACACCTCCGATTGACCTGAAATTTTGCACACATACCCAAATGACATTACGGACCTGTTCCAACTTCCGGAATCCCATTCCGACCCCGATAGCCTATTTCTCACTGCTGACCGAAAATCGCCAAAAACTAACTTTCGCCAATTCAAGCCTAATTCTACACCGGACATCAAAACTTCATTTCGAACACACTCCTAAGTCCCAAATCACCTAACGAAGCTATCCGAGCCATAAAATACGCATTCCGAGGTCGTTCACCAATAAGTCAACTCTCAGTTGACTTTCTTAACTTTAGGCTACTTTAGGAGACTAATGCCTCAATTCTCACCATGACCACTTCGGACCCAAACTAACTGACCCAACACAACATAAACAGGCTAAGCAATATATGATAAAGCAGAAATGGGGGATAAGGGGCAAATCTCACGGAACGACTGGTCGGGTCGTTACATAAGCTCTCCTAAAATCGCCCCATCCATGAGAAATATGAGAGAAATGGCCAAAAATCTCAATTTTAAAACATTCTGTCCAGGCCTATTTTCGCACCTGCGATCGAATCTTCGCACCTGCACTCCTGCAGGTGCGTCCAAACTCCCGCACATGCGGCTTCCTCAACTCCAGCCAGAACTCGCACCTGCGCCCAATGTCCGCATATGCGCCTTCGCAGGTGCAGAAATTACATCGCACCTGCGCTCCCAGCCAAGCCAGCAAATCTCGCACCTGCGGCCAAATCCTCGCAGGTGCGGTCACACCAGATGACAACAATCTCAACACTTCTTCAAACTCCAAACTTGATCCGTTAACCACCCGGAATCCACCCGAGTCCCTCGGGACCCTGTTCAATTACACCAACCTGTTCTAAAACATAATGCGAACTTGCTCGAGGACTCAATTCACATCAAACAACATCGAAACCACGGATCGTACTAAAATTTAAACTTTAAGAACTTGAAATTTCAAACTTCCACATCCGATGCCGAAACCTATCAAATCACGTCTGATTGACCCCAAATTTTGCACGCAAGTCATATTCGACATTACGGACCTGCTCCAACTTCCTGAATTGCATTCTGACCCCGATATCAAAATTTCCACTTCCGGTCGAATTTCTCAAAAACCTTCGAATTTCTATATTTAGCCATATGACTTCAAAATGACCTACGGACATCCGAATTCACCTCCGATCGCGCTCCTAACTTCAGAATCACCATACGGAGCTATTCCCAGGCTCAGAATCACAAACAGACATCAATATCACTGAAATGTTCTTCAAGCCAAACTTAGAAATTTCTTCAAAAATGTTGACTTCCATAATACACACTGAAACGCTCCAGAGTTATCCAAAACCCGATCCGGACATACGCCCAAGTCCGAAATCATTATACGAACCTGCAGAAACCTTCAAATCCTGATTCAGAGGTCATTTACTCAAAATTCTAATCTTAGTCAATTTCTCCAACTTAAGGCTTCCGAAATGAGAATTTTCTTTCCAAATTAACTCTAAACTTCCCGAAATTCAACTCCGACCACGCCCACGGGTCATAATACCTGAAATGGAGCTGATCAAGACTTCAAATGGTTGAACGATACGCTAGAGATCAAAACGACTAGTCGGGTCATTACATAAACAGAGAAAACCTTATGTAAAGAAAACAAAATGTATAAAATGAAAATAGGTTCTAATTAAGCAGGGATCGAATTTAGAATTATGAATGATAGTAAAAGAGCATTTAACAAGGTTGAATATTTTTCTTCTTAAGTAACGATAAAAGTTGTATTTAGTTAGAAGGCTGCACCCAGCTTTACATAGGCCAAATAAGGTAAAAATGGCTTGGTTTGATTCAAAGACATGGCCTACTACTGGGCCTTGTAACGGTAGAGTCCAATGGACTATCAGGCCCGAAAAACACAAAGTGTTGTCAAGCTTCAATTTGTACATACTAAAATCACATGGAAAAACCTAATGGCTTTTGAATTTTAGTCGATAATATAAACCAGATTTCTAACTAAGCCAAATAGTATTAAAAATATAGTGCTAAGACATTGAGCTTTATACCCCCAGGCCCAATGACTTGGATTCAGACTTGTTCAGGCTTATTGGGCCACTTTTGCAAGTCTGACACAATTCCTATATCCAATTTAAAGCAGGAATCAAAGTTATAGAGGATAATAAGATGGTTTAGTATATTACAATAGTCCGGAATAATATCGAAAGGGAGGGGGTATAGTTTTCTTTACAACCATGGTCATTAGAGCACAAAAATACAATTTTTCTATCATACTTGGAAGTAAATGTCCTAAGCTAAATAGCAATTCTAAACTACATACTGCTTCAGCATTACGCATACCAGAGTTGCTCATGACTTTGACCATAGAGTCAAATACCTGTAAATCTTACTGATTTTTTCCAGCAACAAACATGAAAGAGAAGATTATGCATTGTCATGAGGTAAATCTGACCAATGAATGGTCAGATCCACCTCTTTAATGTTGTTTTAACATACTATCACCTTTTCAAACCTTAAACTAACAATACATGCATACACCCAAGAAAGCAAGTCACAATCATAAACTACTATACATAATTTTAAAAAAACTATAGCTAAAACACAAAGAGATGAGGACATTGAGCAGGTTTAAACAAAATTTCATTTAAAATGAGCATAGTTACATACCTTAAAAATGAAAACAACAACAATAAAACTGACCAAATAAAGGTCAAAAAAACCAGAATTTTTGTGAGCAACACAACAACAAAAGACCAGCACCAACAACCAGAAGGAAACCCAGAAAAATCAACTCGAACTGACAATGGTCAACACCAGAAAAGCCACGGCAAAACCAGTTTTGAAGTAGGGAAAACCACAGCTAACAAACCAATTATTAGAAGAAACTACAGCTTGAAGAAAACTAATTCAGGAGTATTTCTATATCCATATCAGTATTTTCAGAATGCTTTTGGATTCTTTTAGTGCAGAAAAGTATTTTCAGGATGGTAGTAGGTTTTTAGCATAATTTTTTTTTTTTAGTGCAGGTGTTTTTCAAAGCAGTGTATGTGGCAGAACTTTTGCTCTTATAAATTTTCAGAGTGAATATCTAATTGTGTAATTCTGTTTTTCAGAATGTAGTATAGCCTATATATAGGTTGCCTAGGGAGGGCATATGTTAGGAATATTCCTTATCCTTTGAAATCCGAAAATAATACAAATACAGTTGTCCTTCTTATCCTATTTTCAGCATCTTTGTAACAGCTAGGAAAACTGTACTATTTCTAGAAGGTTCTTCTATTTACAGCCCTTTTTTACCCCTGAAAATTACTGTTTTTATCCAGAAAAATCTGATTTAATGATTTTCTTATTTTGTTTTGATGTTTATCCTTATTCTAGAAGTTTCTTGGGCTGTTACAACCAAGATTCTTCACTTAAAGTTCCTAAACTACCCTGAAATACCCCCTAAAATTACCCCTTATAGTTCAGGGTTAAGTTACTTATTATGTTGACTAACTTTGACCTAATTAAGTGATCTAACACTAATGAAGAAGCTGAATTTTAAACTCCTAAATAAAGACTAGCAATTGATCCTAAGTGAGTTATTTTTAAAGCTTAAACTAACTAATTCAAAAGGTCCTTAACAGGTGTGATTAGCTAAGTACTAGAATTAATTAATTATCCTAAATTAGGAGTCAATTACCTACTTTAAAGTAGTGTATAAGGATATAAACCTAAACCAACTAATCACTAACACTCCACTAATTGTAGAATCAGGATTCAATTTTAAAGTTAGCCATAATTACTAACAATTCAGAATGAATTAATTAGGCCATGATTTAAACACACATGATTACTAATTATTACATGTTAGGAACTAACAACAGAAAGAATAACATGAACACCTAGACTACCTAATCAGTGTCGAATAGCTAAAATTTAAATCTAATCAACACAAGAAACAAGTTAAGAGAAAAGGCAGATAGAATCAACAAGATTTAAACACATAGATCAAAGAAGACCTAGCCTAATAGTTTAGGAGTAAATAGCAACAGAAAACTAAAAATTGAGGGAATTTAGGTTACTAATTCCTACTTGATAAACTAATGAAGTCAGAAATTTAGATAATCATGGAGAATGAAGCAAATAAAAATCAGAGATGGAAACCTAATTCAACTCGAAATCACTAAACTAAAACAATAAATTAAATACTGATTTTGAGTAAATAAATTCAACACAGGCTAATTTGTCACCTCGGAATCAAACATGTTCAGGAAAGATCATGAAACCCTAAACTTAATCAGTAATTAACAGCAGACTATGAGACTTAGAATTAAATGACTAATTTCAGTATACAAATAATTAAAGAAAAGAAGAGAAGGGGTACAGTCGAAGAAAACATGAAAAATCCTAATTAAGAATAAAACTCAGGGAATCATGAAATTAAACTAGAACTAACTTAAAAAGCAGTAAACAACTAAAGAAAATTGAAACTTAGGCTAATTACTTCTACAAAATCAGTAATTATCAGGAAAAAAAATCAAGACTAAACCTACTCAAATAATTTTAGAATCATGCTCAAACAAATAGAAAAATAAGGTTTTAAGGAATACCAGTTAGTACGAGAAGTTTAGCCGGATTTGGTTGGGTCGCCGGACTTTGGCCGGATTTCGGCGGGGTTTGGAAACGAGCCAAACCCATATGAATCAATTGCTCTTGTCAAGAGAAATTTACCCATGCAGGTTTGAGCCGTTAGTTTGCTCAAAATCAAACAGGGTCGAATTTTTTAGGGTTTCAGATATGAAATTACTGGATTTGGGGAGGGTTTTTTAGGAAAATTAGGGGTAGAATGGGGTTGATGGTGAGGAGGAGGTTATCTGGTAGAGTTTTGGTTGATTTTGGAGGTGGCCCGCAGCCGGTAGGCGATTTCCGGCCGGCAGACCAAGGCGAAGACGATGATGTCACGACCCCAAATTCTAACAGGTCGTGATGGCGCCTATCGTGGAACTAGGCTAGCCAACCATAGCATAACTACACATTTGTTTTAATATAATTTCTCAAAAATCAATAATAACCAGCAACGGAGTATAAAAATATTCTCTAAGTCTTTAAGAAAACATAATAATATAATCTACTATATAAACAAATCCCCCAGGACTGGAGTCAACTGATCACGAGCATCGAAGAATAAAACTAACACTGCTAATGTCATAAACCATGTCTCAGAATAAAATACTAATACTAATGAAGGAAGGGAAATGGAGAAGCTGCGGACGCTGGACAGCTACCTCAAAATCCCAAAAGCTGACGATAACGAACTCGGATGGCTACTGCTCCGAACCAGTACCTGGGGGTGCACACAGAGGTGCAGGGAATAATGATGAGTACGCCAACTCAGTAGTAATGAAAATAAATCACAGTCTGAAGAATAAGAAACACATAGCAACAAATACACCAATCCACAAAATCGTAAAATATCAAGTCTCAATAAAGTATACATAAGTTCGAAAACCAGTTTCCGTAAAAATCCTTGAAACAAGTATAATTTAAAATATTTCTTAGTAAAAATCCCAAAATATCAATTTGAAAGATGAAACGAATCATAATCAAAAGCTCAGCAAAATATCATTTTTAAACCGCCCCTCGGGCAAAATCATCACTCATAATCAGTTACTCAGCACCTCACCATCACTCAATAACAGTCACTCAGCACCTCACAGTCACTAACCATCAGCCCCTCGGGCAACCTCACTATCACTCATGCCTCCCAATCACTCATCACTCGGCACTCGGCGCTCGCACTCAGTAGGTACTTGTGCTCACTAGGGGTGTGTACAGACTCCGGAGGGGCTCCTACCGCCCAAGCGCTATAAACAAGCCAAATCATGGCATCAATCACTCTCAGGCACTCAGCCTCTATCATATCATAACATCCTCACAAAATTGGCCCTCGGCCTCACTCAGTCAGACACTCTCAACATGCCACTCGGGCCACAAATAAACGGGGTTCTAGACCCAAAAAGAGTATTTCATTTCAAGAAATAGTAATATCATCAAATAGGAGTGTCAACAATTTCACAAGAAAGACTGAGTGTAAAATCATAGTTTTAAAGTGGGGAATATCAGTAAAATAGCCCCCAAGGGGTTAAAATAGATCGGCACTAGGTCCCAAACATGGCTTACAGCCCAAATATATCAAAACATGATAATACTATAAAATATATACTTTAAAAGCAATTTCGCAACTCAATAGTTGCCTAAAAAGGAACATTTTTTCAAATTTCCAGTTCGTGCACGCCCCACACTCGTCATCCAGTGTGTGCGTTACTCCAAAATCCATGAAAGGATGTAAAGTCTGGGGTTTCACACCCTTAAGACAGGATTTAAAGACATTACTTACCTCAAACTAGCCCGAAAAGCTATTCCGCAACACGCTTGCCTCTCGAATCAACTCCCGAGTGCTCCAAATCTATCAAGTTCAGATTTTTCACATCAAATTATGCGAAGGGGATGAATTCCAATTGAAAAATATCAATTTTAGCACAAAACCCGAAATTAGCCAAAACCCGACCCCCGGGCCCGCATCTTGGAACTCGACAAACTTTATACCAAAACGATCCTCATCATCTCACGAGTCCGTACATATAAAGGACTCTAAAATCGGAGTACGTTTGACCCCTCAAATCATCCCTAAAAGGCCTCTTAAACTCAAGCTCTAATTTCACTTTTTTCTACTGATTTTCCCCAATTAAACACTGTTAATTTGGTCCTTATCAAATATAATCGAGTTATTGGGTCCAAAATCCTTACCTCAATGAAGAACAATCGTCTTCCCTCTTCAAAATCGCTCCAAAAGCTCAAATCTCGTTCAAAAATGGAAGAAAACTCGGATTGCTCGTTATATATACACTGTCAAGAATTTCCGCGGTACTGTTCACGCGGTACTGTTCACGCGGTATTGTTCACGCGGTACTGTTCATGCTGCTGTGAAAAAAATGCAGCAGCTTTTCTTCTAGTCTAAATTGATCCGTTAACCTTCCGAAATCCACTCGAGGCCCTTGGAATCTCAACTAAATATACCAACACGTCCCAAAATACAATACGAACTTAGTCGAGCCTTCGAAACATCAAAACACCAAAATCACATCGAATTCAAGCATATGAACTTTGAAATTTTAAATTCCACCAACGATACCGAAACTATCCAAAACACCTCCGATTGATCTGAAATTTTGCACACATAACCAAAATGACATTACGAACCTGTTCCAGAATTTCGTTCCGACCCCGATAGCCTATTTTCCATTGCCGACCGGAAATCGCCAAAAACTAACTTTCACCAATTCAAGCCTAATTCTACATCTGACATCAGAAAAATATTCCGGACACACTCTTAAGTCCCAAATTACCTAACGAAGCTATCTGAGCCATAAAATCCGCATTCCGAGGTCGTTTACCAATAAGTCAATTCTCAGTTGACTTTTCCAACTATAAGGCTATTTTTAAAGACTAAATAACTAAATTCTTGCTATAGCCATTCCGATTCCGAGCCTACCAACTCTAACACATCATAAACAGTATAACCAACCTATGACAAGGAAAAAACAGGAATAATAATGAAATTTCTACGGAACGACCGGCCGGGTCGTTACATTCTCCCCCACTTAAACACACGTTCGTCCTCGAACGTGCCTAGAGTTGTTCCAAACACCACCAAAATTGTTGTATAACCTACCATGCACATATTCGGAGGTGATCCCATGTCACTCTACCCCATATAGGTCTAATAGCACAACACAGTTGAAATTTCGAAATCCAATCCTGACCCATAAACCTTAGAACTAAATTTCCATTTCTGAGTCCATTCACAAGATCAAATTTTCACGACTATAAGCTGAAATAGTCTGAACATGATGTATCAAGCCATATCCGCAACACAAGATGAAATCACATAATATACCGCATGACTCAACACTCATAGCGATGACTCCTAATCCCAATAGCTGCTCATAACAATCCAATACCAGTAAATAACCTCTTATCAAACAAAACCTCGCTTAAACACCTTCATATGGTGTCGATGATGAAAGAAACACGTTGAAACCACCAACCATTCGTCCGATCAGCAAGTCCGATCAGCATCAATACCATCCAGAGCCATAACTTGTGCAACTCGTGCACTCAATAAGAACATCCCAAGAGCTCAATTCATAAAATATAGAAGAATCGCATGAGAGGACTATCCTGCCATTACTCTTGCCATTACCACATCATGCTAAAATCCTAATACACATCGTGAAACCATATCTACACAAATCCGACACCAAGGATCATACCTCTACCTAACTGAGCTGCAAAGCATGATCCCATCCAACCGCTGGACCACATGACATACTCCAAGCCACCTTGGTCAAAATCAATAACCATGAAAAATTCGACATCAATCACTCAAAGTGCATTGCCATAACCACGGGGAAATCGGATGATACCATGCCACCCGAACCAGAAAGAACATAACCAACACGTCTCAATCCTGCAACACCCAATTACTTACCTTACTCAAATCTCACTATAAAGCCCCGATAGAACTACACCCTATGCACATATATAACCAACGATCACAACTCCTCGAAACACCGAAAGGTAACTCATAGATCACTCCAAAATACGAATAAGCTCAGTGACAATCAAATGGTACATCCCTCAACAATAGCAATTTGGGGTCAACAATTCCGACTCGGTGTAGAACACACACCCATACTGGCCTACCAATAATTATATTCTAAATCAACTCTGGTCATCCACAACAGGTAGATAACTCTCCAAAGGTTCATAATGACTGAATCATGACCTATACTAACACCTGACTAGCTTTGCTCGCATCCTCGTAGTTTACAACTACAAAAATAATATGTTCATGAAAACTCCCATTCTCAAAATCCATGAGGCACACCAATTACCATATATGATCCCAATTCCACCACTAGAATATATAACATGTCTCTAATACTCAATCATTCCACGGGGGATACTCCTATAATTCTTCTATGCCACCAAAACTTGAATATCAGCAGTCGATCCAGCAAAAGAGCGGCGCAATACCAATGAAGCACCCTTAACTCAAACACATTGCCCCTTCTGAACGTATTCCCTTATCAAGCCACCCAATGGTGGTATCACCTACCTAGTCATCTGAAACTGCTAATGTTGACCTTCATTCCAGAACTGAACCGTGACCTCACATATGCCAATCTCCACTATACACAAAATACTGCATATGTCATGCCATCGTGTGATAAATATGAGAACTTCATGCTCCCTTACAGGCTAAGAACTTCCCATTTGACCCCATCTAGAAGCAAAATCACTATACATCACATGGCCCTCACGCCTGTAGAAAATATACACCTCTACTTGTGGTAGAAACCATCCAGAACTCTCCGAATCCCATTAGTACAACACCAAACCAACAGGACCGACTCCTTCTAACTCAACCACGCTACACATGCCACCAAATCCCAAGAGAATTTCTAAGAAACACCTGTAACAACTCATTACCTTATTAACACCCAAAGAACTCTCCATATCCCTTATCATGATGATCTGACCTACTACCAAGCTGTCCTATTTATCCAAGTTCCTTCTGATTACCTTCGGATTGATACTTTTCCTTGCCATGATACCAAAATTCTCAATCCAGATTCACCACACAAAAATCGGGCATAAAATAGACCGTCTTAGGCGCATAAGCCACTGAATACTCTCTCAAATATTCCCCAAAAGCACCACGTTAGAAATACCTACCCTGAAGAGACTTCCTGCGAATTTAAAGTCATTACCTTCCCTTTCCTGATACTGATGGATAGAATCCATGATAATGTAAATACACCACAGGCCTTGACACCTTCCATGTAAATCTCAGTTCTAGCCCAATTCACACCTTGAAGATCCTCAACCGCTAGATATAATCTTGAATCCCTCAGAACCATTCTCGAACGTCATTCACTCTACGCAATTTCAATTACACTGACCAACAGAAAGTACGACATGACCCCGTTGCAGACCACATACTAGGAAAGAAATCCACACCTTTGAAGCAACAAGCACACTCATACACCACACACTACAATTTTTACAATTTCAACTCAATCATTCAATAAGGTCCATTATCCGTAAAGTACATTACAACATGTATCGAAGAATTTCTATCACTCGAGTCATTCCCAGACTCCACCTCTGTAGGTCATAACTAATTTACCAACATACCTCGAACTGAAACCAATACAACACATAATCGTGTAATCAACTTATCATTAGTAGACTCCCGCACTTGGCTCAAAACCAAAGATCAAGACAAACAATAACTCACGGTGCCCATACACTATCACTGCCACCATACTGTGGTGAGGTTCAACTAAATCCTCCATAAGCCCATCTAACCCAAACCATCTAACACTCAAATCAAATGCAACTCTCGCATCCACCATTGTAATGGTCATGCCAACTCCCACAAGAGATCTAAACTCAAATTACAATATACATCATTTACTGATAAAGAGAACTTGCTACAGATAAACATAAGGGTCACACACCTCAAGACAACCCGCGGGAGATACCCCTACCTGCTTAACCTCAAAATGATATCTCCCTATACACTTCCAAAAATCATAGCTATCATGAAATTACTATACCTTCCTACATTAGAACACAACCACTGCCTGCCCCCAAGACATCCCATTAAGCGGTATAAGAACCTGAAGCTGATGGCAATACTAACACTGGAGTTGTGGTCAAGGAATTATTGAGCTTCTGGAACCTCTACTCACACTCGTCTGACCACATAGATACCTTCACTAGACACCACGTGTCCCAAGAATTCTACTGAACTGAGCCAAAAATTTACACGTGGAGAACTTCGCACAAAGCTTCTCTTCCCTATATCCTTGTAATACCATCATCAAATGTTGAGTATGCTATCCCTGGCTACGAGAGTACGGAAGGATGCCATCAATAAATATAATAATAAAGGAGTTATAACACGGCTGAATACGTCGGCAATCAAATACATGACCGTTGTTGGGGAATTGGTCAGCCCAAAGTACATCACCAGGAACTCTAACACAATAGAAGGATCCGCTTCGCTCCACATCTAAACAACATAAGAGGTCCTTCACTACTCATAACTCGAAGCCATATTCTAACTCAATACAAAATTCAAATAATCAATGGTTCTTGCCACATCTCCTGCCAATTCATTTTGGTCACAATCAGACAACCTGAATACATCTAACTATCCGATCACTCACCATGTAGTCATCTAGTCACAAAGTTCCATCAATAAGGACACAAACAGACATATAAGTCCCCCAACACATGTGCTCACCCAATTAAAATCTCAACACTCAAGCCATAGACAAAATCCGGCCCCAAGTCCTTTCGACTGGCCCATTATTAACATGTTAAAAATCACATCTCACCCATGAAAGTCACAAGCTGACGACGCACAACTGATACCAAGCACTCGCGTGCGCATTCGAATACATGAAAGGAATTCAAGGAGTTACGCTTTTGGATGAATAAAATGAATTCGCACGACAAGAATTCAAGAATGTGGAATGTTTCCTAAGGGTTCTACAGCCTCTCAAAGATAAGTACATACGTCTCCGTACCGATCCTCAAGACTCTACTAAACATGCTCATGACCGTTGAATCCTATGTAACCTAAAGCTCTAATACCAACTTGTCACGACCCCAAACCCTAACAGGTCTTGATGGCGCCTATTGTGGAACTAGGCTAGCCAACCATCACATAACTACACATTTGTTTTAATATAATTTCTCAAAAATCAATAATAACCAGCAACAGAGTATAAAAAATTTCTCTAAGTTATTAAGAAAACATAATAATACAATCTACTATCTAAACGAATCCCCCAGGACTGGAGTCAACCGATCACGAGCATCTAAGAATAAACTAACTCTTCTAATGTTATAAACCATGTCTCGGAATAAAATATTAATACTAATGAAGGAAGGGAAATGGAGAAGCTGCGGACACTGGATAGCAACCTCGAAATCCCAAAAGCTCACGATAACGAACTCGGATGGCTACTGCTCCGAACCAGTACCTCGGTCTACACACAGAGATACAGGGAGTAATGATGAGTACGCCAACTCAGTAGTAATGAAAATAAATCACAGTCTGAATAATAAGAAACACACAGCAACAAATACACCAATCCACAAAACCGTAATATATCAAGTCTCAATAAAGTATACATAAGTTCGAAAACCAGTTTACGTAAAAATACTTGAAACACGTATAATTTCCAATATTTCTCAGTAAAACTCCCAAAATATCAGTTTGAAAGATGAAACAAATCACAATCAAAAGCTCAACAAAATATTATTTTTAAACCGCCCCTCGGGCAAAATCATCACTCGTAATCAGTCAGTCAGCACCTCACCATCACTCAATAACAGTCACTCAGCATCTCACAGTCACTCAACATCAGCCCCTCGGGCAACCTCACTGTCACTCATACCTCACAATCACTCATCACTCGGCACTCGGGACTCGGCACTCGCATCCAGTAGGTACCTGCGCTCACTGGAGTGTATACAGACTCTGAAGGGGCTCCTACAGCCCAAGCGCTATAAACAAGACAAACCATGGCATCAATCACTCTCAGGCACTCGGTCTCTCTCATATCATAACATCCTCACAATACTGGCCCTCGGCCTCACTCAGTCAGACGATCTCAACATGCCACTCGGGCCACAAATAAATGGGGTTCTCGACCCAAAAATAGTATTTCATTTCAAGAAATAGTAATATCATCAAATAGGAGTGTCAACAATTTCACAAGAAAGACTGAGTCTAAAATCATAGTTTCAAAGTGAGGAATATTAGTAAAATAGCCCCCAAGGGGTTAAAACAGATCAGCACTAGGCTTCAAACATGGCTTACAGCCCAAATATATCAAAACATGATAATACTATAAAATATATACTTTAAAAGCAGTTTCGCAACTCAATAGTTGCCTAAGAAGGAACATTTTTCCAAATTTCCAGTTCGTGCACGCCCCACACTCGTCATCCAGTGTGTGCGTCACTCCAAAATCCGTGAAAGGATGTAAAGTCCGGGGTTTCACACCCTCATGACAGGATTTAAAGACGTTACTTACCTCAAACTAGCCCGAAAAGCTATTCTGCAACACGCTTACCTCTCGAATCAACTCCTGAGTGCTCCAAATCTATCAAGTTCATATTTTTCACATCAAATTATGATAAGGGGATGAATTCCAATTGAAAAATATCAATTTTAGCACAAAATCCGAAGTTAGCCAAAACCCGACTCCCAAGCCCGCGTCTCAGAACTCGACAAACTTTATACCAAAACGATCCTCATCATCTCACGAGTCTGTACATATAAAGAACTCTGAAATCGGAGTCCGTTTGACCCCTCAAATCATCCCTAAAAGGCCTCTTGAACTCAAGCCCTAATTTCACCTTTTTCTATTGATTTTCCCCAATTAAACACTGTTAATTTGGTCCTTAATCACATATAATTGAGTTATTGGGTCCAGGTCCAAAATCCTTACCTCAATGAAGAACAATCGTCTTCCCTCTTCAAAATCGCATCAAAAGCTCAAATCTCATTCAAAAATGGAAGAAAACTCGGACTGCTCATTATATATACACTGTCCAGAATTTTCGCGGTATTGTTCACGCAGTACTGTTCATGTGGTACTGTTCACGCGGTACTGTTCATGCTGTTGTCAAAAAAATGCAGCAACTTTTCTTCTAGTCTAAATTGATCCGTTAACCTTCCGAAATCCACCCGAGGCCCTCGGAATCTCAACCAAATATACCAACAGGTCCAAAAATACAATACGAACTTAGTCGAGCCTTCGAAACATCAAAACACCAAAATCACATCTAATTCAAGCCTATGAACTTTGAAATTTCTAAATTCCACCAATGATGCCGAAACTATCCAAAACACCTCTGATTGATCTGAAATTTTGCACACATAACCAAAATGACATTACTAACCTGTTCCAACTGTCGGAATTGCATTCCGACCCTGATAGCCTATTTTTCACTACCGACCGGAAATCGCCAAAAACTAACTTTCGCTAATTCAAGCCTAATTCTACACCGGACATCACAAAAATATTCCGGACACACTCTTAAGTCGCAAATTACCTGACGAAGCTATCCGAGCCATAAAATACGCATTCCGAGGACGTTTATCAATAAGTCAACTCTCAGTTGACTTTTCCAACTATAAGGCTATTTTTAAAGACTAAATGACTAAATTCTTACTACAGTCATTCGGATTCCGAGCCTACCAACTCTAACACATCATATACAGTATAACCAACCTATGACAAGGCAAAAACATGAATAATAATGAAATTTCTACGGAACGACCGGTCGGGTCATTACAGGTAAGGGTTAGAGAGAGGTGGGGAAGACGGTCTAGGGGGTGTTGGGAAGTGATTCTGAGGGGTAGGGGGGTCTGGTTAGGACACTTATATAGTAAGAGAGTGTGGAGTTGTAAGTCGTTGGATCAAAATGATCCAACGGCTGGGATGGAAAGAGGTCCAAAACGGGTCGTTTGGTTTAGTGGATTTGGATGGGTATGAGGGGTGAATTGGGCTGGGTGTAATTGGGTATTAGGAGGGGATTTGGGCCTGGGTGTAGTGGCCCAGTCTGATTTTTTGGCCCTCTTAGAAATTAATTTAATAACTTAGGCTAATTAATTAAATCAATTAAATAATTCTAATTAAAATTCTAAAACATATTAATTAGTTTTAACCTAGTTTCATCAAATAATTTAACTAATGAGTTAATTAAAAGTGAAGCCATTAATTTAATACTCATTATTACTTAAAGAACAAATTTTGTAATTTTCTTAATAAAAATGATTAAATTATGCAACTAAGTATTACATTAAATCAAAAACTTAATTATGCAAGATAATAAAAATTTTAAAATATTTTTGTTATTATTTTATATTTTATAAATTTTAAAAGATGAATTATGATCATGCAGTGCAAATAATTCACAAATAAAACACTGAAATTCCACAAAAATCTATAAAATTAAATTATTTATCAAATTTTGTAGGAGTATTTAATAGGTGAAAAATTGCATTCTCACAAGCATTAATTAACAATGAAATTGACCATATTAACCTTAATTTGCTCATTGGAAAAATAACAAATTTACTCCTATGTTTTTCACTCCAAGGGAAACTTTGAAAAGAAGAAATTAATTCCTTCTTGATATCTGAAAAAGAAATATTGTGGATCACAAAAAAAGGTCAAAATATCATTTAAAGTGACTGAAGGGAGTATAATTTTGGCTCTTATCTCTTTGTTACCATCGGTTTGGTGCTCGATGTTTGTTGTGCAACACTGTAATATGGTTTAAATGCGTTGGTGATCACGCCCAACTCTAGTCCTAAAAAGGAAAAGCGGTCACTGCAAATATAATTCGGTCTAAAAGTCCGGAGTCGAATCCCACAGAGAACTAAGGTTTCGCCATAATTGTTCAATATCGCTAAGAAGACAATCTCGAATAAATTTCTAAGTTATAAATATTAAGATTCTTATATCTAACTAATTGACTAACAAACTAAAACAATAAATTAACAACTAAAGATACTTAAGGTTAGAGACTAAATTAAGGAGGTCTAGAGTTATGATTTCCCCAGATGTTGGAATCCTTCCCGCTATGTTCCATACAGATTCACCTATGTATTCTCTACTGATCATGAGCACTTTAGGTGCCGTAATTATCTCTCGAGCAACTACAACAATTTAATAGACATATTCTCTCGAACTACACTAGTTGGATTTATCTAATGGCTCATTATGACCATGTCAAGGCTTTGTTATTTCTAAACCTACCTTTAAACCCGTTGTATTGATTTCTCACATACGTTAGGAGTGACGTTGTTCAACAACCACCTAAATATGTATCATTTCTCAAGCAACACATAATAAATAGGCACAGTCAACGATGGCCATTCAATCAACAACAATAAACACGTAGTTGAACAAGTAGAGAAATCCAACGGCTTAAATATACAAAAACAGAACAAGAATTTATCCTACAAAAGGTTCCATCAAAACCCTAGATTAGTAGTTTAGCTCCTCATACTCATAGTAATCAAATCCAAAGTATATTTCATAATTAAATTATAGATTAAGGAACAAGGGATGTAAAAATCAATGCTTTGAGCTTCCGAGTTGTGTTTCACGATCTCCTCTTGTCTCCAATGGAAAAAGTCCTTCAAAATTGTGTTTTTCGGTCTATTTATATGTTTGGAATAAGCCCTAAATGTGTAAGTCAATCCAACTTACTTCTGAAAAGTGTTTAATAGTTGGAAAGTCAGATCTGGACCCTGGCTTTAAGCTGGCCTCGCCAGGCTAAAGCCTGGTCTGGCCTGGCTTTAGGCTGGCCTCGCTAGGCTAAAGCCTGGTCTGGCCTGGCTTTTGCCTGGCTTCTCCTTTTCACCATTTTCTACTCGGAATTTGGAATAATGTAAGACATGAAGGTTGTAGCCCTTTGAGTATCTTTCCAACATATATTGTGGAGCCCAAATGGAATTCTGAGTGAAAAGTTATGTGTATTTTACTAGACAGTGCACAATATGCCTACTCGATTCTTCTTTTGTTTTTAACTATCAAATTTTGATCCCCGAACACGATCCCAACTTAATTCCTTGGGCTTTTACTCAGACTTCAAAGCTACAAATCACTTGAATACATTCCATAGCATCTACATAGCTCGGAATCGCTCCTACAAGGCATAAAACACACAATCAGTGCAAAACACTAGCGATTAAAGCTCAAACTCAATTAAAGTGCAGTAAATTAGAGTGTAATAAGCGACTAAAATACGTAATTATATCCTATCATCAACACCCCACACTTAAACCATTGCTCGTCCTCGAGCAATCAAACTACACTTTATATAGACACGACATTTTTAAACAATTCTCCTAACTCATCACACCAAGAATATTTAAAATAGACTAAGCACAAAAGTGTAACATCTTCACCTCAAGATTTGACTCACAAGTACCACGCATTATTCACAACACACCCACTTACTCTAACATAGAGGTCACTGACATTACCTTTCCTTCATGAATCAAGTGCCCTCACACAACAAAAGAGAGTAGTTCCACACAATAAATTTTAAGAACACTTAGGAACTCAAGATAGAAAGAATTCACTCACTCTCAGAAATTAACATTCATATGCCACAAAAGATGCACCATAGGCTTGCCCGTAGTGTACTACTCTACTAATCGAGCTCATTAATCTAGGATAAAGTAGGACTTTATTTGGTTGTAATGTAGGTTGTGGGTCGGGCAGGATATATTTGGATATAAAAGTGACTACACCTCTCTAAGAACTTTAATACATATACTTTAACATTCAAGCTCATACTTATGTCAAACCAAAACTCTACCTTCACATTAATGTATATTACCCCATACTTCTTTAAGCACAATTACATCAAAAGTCACCACCATCAAGGAATATTCTTCAAAATAAAAATAGTTTATTTTTATTTTTCAATTCAAGTGGCTTTAATTTTTTTTTTCAACATAGTGCACCTTTCTCCTTATTTCATTAGGTTCACTCAAAATCCAAACCAACCACCCCACACTTTAACTTTTACACAGTTCATAACAATTCAAGTGCTCATGAGAGGTTAGAAGGTTCAAATAGATGGTTAATTCAAACAAATGGGTAAGGCATGTAATGTGGTTGCCAAAGAAACAGGATTACAGGCTCAAAGGGGTTAACTACGATACATAACAATTAGGCGAGTAAAATATACATATCTGGCTCAACAAAGAAACGCCTATATCACTTCCAAGACTGAACAAAACTACTATTTGGTTTTGCAAACACACGGGGCAAGTTCTAGACATCAAATGCAATGCACAGAATAACACCCAAACCTCACACACACATGGCACATAACTCACTCAAGATTGGTTTCATCAAGACACTCAAGTCAAAGCAGTAAAGCAAAGTTAAGCTTATACAATTTAAGGTACTTATACAAGAGTCAAAACATGAGCCTAAGCGTCACAACCAAAGGACTCACTATTCTCAAAGCATAACAAATCACGAGATATTGCTTCAATTCAAAACACAATACAATGGCTCCTATTCCTAAAAAAAACTAACTACACCCGGTTCAAACAAAACCCTTGGAAAATAATCGCGGCACAAAGAAAAACCAAGGGGGAATTGCTACACCACCTAACAAAAGAAAATATTTTTGTCTTTTTCCTTAGACGTACTTCCCTCAAGAAAACTGTCTAGGAGATCCATCGTCGGGAAGAGTCCAACATATTTCTGCTTTTTTTTCATTTTTCTAAAAAAAAGTATTATTCAATTAAACTAATACAGCTAAAATAGCATAGAAAGTCATCCAGACAATCTTCTCACCCCACACTTAAAATTGTGCATTGTCCTCAATGCACACCATAACTAATAAGAGGGTAAAAGAAACTCCCTGGTAGGCCAAAGGCCGAAGTACTAGCAGCTCATGTGTTACTCAGACTTCTCTCAGGCCTGGTCTTTCGTGTGGGTACCTCACCCTTAGTTCCAACCATGTGGTTTGTTGTTGCATCCTTCCAATGGCTTTGCGTTCCATGCTCCTAGAAAATCAAAAATTGATACTAAAAAATAATAAAATTAGAAAAAACAAAAAACAATAAAATAAAATAAAATAAAATAAAGCAGTAAAGCTGGGATGCCTCCCAACAAGTGCTTGATTTAACGTTGCGGCACGACGTGAATCACTTTTTGCCTCCACCTCGAGCTTATGAATTGAATCTCAAGTTTTGATTCAAGATTATGATTATACTCCTGGGGTGGTGAAACGAATCTAATTGGCCCAAGAAACCATTGTACTATTCTACATTTTTTGGATTTTAGATGAGGTATGTAGTCCTGTATTTCTGGCAAGAAAAATTTCAGAATATAGGCACCTTGTTCCTCATTCCTTGACTCCTCGATCGGCTCAGATGACTCTATTTCCGTATCATCTAAGCCCAATGTGGAAAAATATTTGGAGTGAGGACCATTGTGCTTAAACACATAAACTTCAGGACTTTCAATATTCTCAACATCAATGATACTAGAGTCAACAAAATTTATATCCTCAAAGTCCTTGGCTGACTCTAGCCTTACTTCTTCAACATCGACATCCTCAAATTGTAGTTGGCTAGGTTTTTGATGTTCTACTCTGACCTCTTCAATTAATACCTCAAATTCACGTTCTTATTGGCTATTATCCCCAATATTGGCTTGTTGAGCATTAACAACTCCAACCACTTGACTCAATTGAGCCTCCAAGTTGCGAATAGTTGCCTCTTGCTTCTCTATCTGCTGTTGTTTCTCATTATTTTGTTCCAGAAGACACTTTAACATATCTTTTATCTCCTTCAGGTCCGCATCCCCGGGTTCTTTGTTCCTATTAACTTCACAAGAAAAAGTAGAACCATCATAGTAAGGGGTTGGAGGAGGATAAGAAATATAAGCACAACCATAAAAGTGACCATTTTTACCATCACACACATTCTACAAAATAAGATTGAGTTGGTGCACATAACTCGCTCTCGGGAGTATTTTGATAATTTTTGTACGGGTGGTTTCCTTCACAATATGTATGAGGATCAATAGTAGAATTATCTACACCAAAATTCCCATAATTTCAAGATGTCATGTTTCTCAAATCAACAATTATAATTTTTTTTAAAAACAAAACAAAATAAAATTTCAAACTTGAAACCTAGCAATATATACAGCTACAACTACAACGTTCGTTCCCCGATAACGGCGCCAAAATTTGATCACGCCCAACTCTAGTCCTAAAAAGTATAAGTGGTCGCTGCAAATATAATCCGGTCTAAAAGTCCAGAGTCGAATCCCACAGAGAACTAAGGTTTCACCATAATTGTTCAATATCGCTAAGAAGACAAGCTCGAATAAATTTCTAAGTTATAAATATTAAGATTCTTATATCTAACTAATTGACTAACAAACTAAAATAGTAAATTAACAACTAAAGATACTTAAGGTTAGAGACTAAATTAAGGAGGTCTAGAGTTATGATTTCCCCAGATGTTGGAATCCTTCCCGCTATATTCAATACAATTTTGCCTATGTATTCTCTACTGATCATGACCACTTTAAGTACCGTAATTCTCTCTCGAGAAACTACAATAATTTACTAGACATATTCTCTCGAACTACGCTAGTTGTCTTTATTTAACCGCTCATTATGACCACGTCAAGGCTTTGTTATTTCTAAACCTACATTTGAACCCGCTGTATTGATTTCTCACATATGTTAGGAGTGACGTTGTTCAACAACCACCTAAATATGTATCTTTTCTCAAGCAACACATAATAAATAGGCACAGTCAATCGATGTCCATTCAATCAACAACAATAAACACGTAGTTGAACAAGTAGAGAAATCCAATGGCTTAAATATATAAAAACATAACAAGAATTTATCCTAAAAAGGGTTCCATCAAAACCCTAGATTAGGAGTTTAACTCCTCATACTCATAGTAATCAAATTCAAAGTAAATTGCATAATTAAATAACAGAGTAAGGAATAAGGGATGTAAAAATCAATGTTTTGAGCTTCCGAGTTGTGTTTCACAATCTCCTCTTGTCTCCAATGGCAAAAGTCCTTCAAAGTTGTATTTTTGGGTCTATTTATATGTTTGGAATAATCCCTAAACATGTAAGTCAATCCTAGTTACACCGGGAAAGCGTTTAATACTTGGAAAGTCGGATCTGGACCCTGTCTTTAAGTTGGCCTCGCCAGGCTAAAGCCTGGTCTGGCCTAGCTTTTTCCTGGATACACCTTTTCACCATTTTTCTCTTTGTATTTGGAAAAACGTAAAACATGAAAGTTGTAACCTTTTGAGTTATCTTTCCAACCATATATTGTGGAGCTCAAATGGAGTTCTGAGGGAAAAGTTATGTGCATTTTACTAGATAGTGCATAATATGCCTACTCGATTCTTCTTTCGTTCTTAACTATTAAATTTTGATCCCCGAACACGATCCCGACTTAATTCCTTGGGCTTTTACTCAGACTTCAAAGCTACAAATCACTTGAATTCATTCCATAACATCTACATAACTCGGAATCACTCTTACAAGGCATAAAACACACAATTAGTGCAAAACACTAGCGATTAAAGCTCAAACTCAATTAAAATGCAGTAAATTAGAGTGTAATAAGCGACTAAAATACGTAATTATAGCCTATCATCAGTTGGTTAGACATAATTGGTTCTATTGAATACGAAATAAAACTGTATACCTTTTACAACCGCTTCTAGAAATTTTATTCGGAAAATTATTTTTCAGATCATATATATAGGTATCCTGTTTTAGGGTCATTGTTATAGGCTATTGATTAAGCGTTTGACAAATTTCAACCTTTTAAGGCGTTTAACTTTAACGGAGTTCCTTTTTTGGAGTTTATTCTTTAAATATTCTACTTTTTTAGTAGTATCAAATTTTCTATCACGTGTTGTTTAGTCATGATATCAAATTTTAACTAAATTTAAGTTTTACACATTGAGAAGGCAAAAAATAATTACATGTTTGAAGTATCAATATACAAATGTCACGTGCATAACACACAACGATACAAAAATTCACCTAAATAGCCGTTTACTTAACCTCTTAAACTAGAATAAGCTGGTGAATTTATAACATTATATGTACAATCCATTCATATATAATTATGTGTAATTAACGTATAATTTATGTATACCTGATAGAAAAAGTAGATAGTAAATTCGATTGGCTATTTCTCTAAAAATCTCATACAATTTTCAGGATAAAATAAGTATTAACTAACGAAAAAATTACGCGACATATCAAACATTTGTGTTGTATTTACTATTCGTACTATACTTTCAGTAAATTTATAATTCGTAACTATATTTGTATTTTATAGCAAATCCAGGAACTAAGAGATAAATTTTGAATTGAAACAAAAGAGTAACAAGCTCTCTTAATTAATGGTAATTACTAATTAGTTGTGTTTGTTGCGCGAACAAGTAATGGTAATTAGGTAAACTATATTTATTAGGCTCTAAACCATACTGGTTTACGAAAATTTCTCTTAACTAATCCCTAAATAACAGCCGTTAAGAATGTGTATTTGTGTCCTTCCCCCGACAATTCTTTGTATTAACCAAAGCCTAAATTATCGTTTTAATAATTAATCGGCCCCAACCTTGCGTCTTCAAATTTTACGCCCTTTTTCATGAAATAAATAATATTATTAAGCTAATCACCAACAATATAATTTAGAGCGTATCAAAAAAAATTAATTTAATATTATTAAACTAATCACCAACCATATAATTTAGAGCGTCTCAAAAAAAATTAATTCCCCAATGACCTCTTTATACATAGAGATTAGAAAAAAACATGTAAAGAAGAAACTACTAAAGATACTCCTATCATTGGGAAAGAAAAGAGTCAATTACTCAAATGGTCACTTAACTATTCCAAATTATCTCCTAAAGTCATTTTTCTTTCGTTTGTAATAAAGGTAAAAATTACACGGGGCGCCCTATTTGGTCGCCCTCATTTAACCTATACTCATATTTTTAAAATTATTTAACCTATACCCTAATTTGTACAACTTCAGGCGCATCATTCTTCCTGCTACATGTGCGCTCCTTTCTTCCTCCTTTCTTTTCTACTCTTTATTCTACTCTTTATTTTTTGTAGTTCGTAGTATATTTTACTGTTGATTTGCTCATAGTGACTGCCATTTTTGTTGAAACAACGTTTTAGAACTTTCCTTCATCTATTTATAATTCATTGTCTCTATCTTGTGTTTCTTCCGATGCCGATTAGGATGTCATGTTTCTCCAATGATTTCTGTAAATGAGGTGTTTAATTAGTTTGTCAGCAAATTAAGTACAAAACTTCAGCTAAAACATGTTGAAGTTCAGCAAATAGAAAACAAAACTTCAGCTAGTAGAATGCTTAAGTTTAGCAATTAAAAATAAAAACTTCAGCCAACACTAAATTTACGCGAAAAACATCAGCTAAAACATGCTAAGTTCAGCAAATAAAGAACAAAACTTCAGCTAGTACGACTGTAGGACAAAAACTTCAGCTTATTTAGTGCTAAAGTTTTTACAAATGAACTAAATAACTTCATCATCTTCTGCTGAAGTTTTTGAAAAAGCTTTATGACAAAACTAATGAATCCAGGACAAAACTTCAGCTTATTTAGTGCTGAAATTTTTACAAATGAACTAAATAACTTCAGCATCTTCTGCTGAAGTTTTTGAAAAAGTTTTACGACAAAATTATTGAATCCAGGACAAAACTTCAGCTAAAACGTGCTAAAGTACAACAAATAGAGAACAAAACTTCAGCTAATAGAATGCTTAAGTTCAACAATTACAAACAACTTCAGGCCCGTCTACTAGAATGCTGAAGTTTGTGTTATTGCATTTGCTACTTTAGGCCCGTATGCCTGAAGTTTACGCGAAAAGTGGGTACGCTTGCAAAAAAAAATTGCAAAGCGGGTATAAGTTAAAATGTGACCAAAAAACGGGTATAGATGCAAATCCCCCATAACAAAATCACTGAACTATGCCTATTGCACTCAGAAGATCACTCAACTAGATTTTCCAAATTTTGGGTTGCCAAATACCTATTTTACACTCTAAATTATAAACATTTATCTTCTTTTTATTTTTTAAAAACTTTTTAATATTATAATTTTTTTCCTTTTTAATTTATACTATGGACTTACCTATAGAATAAATAAATATTATTTACAAATTAAAAAAATAAAAAAGTATTTAAGCATATATAATGTTGGAATAACAAACCCCACCAGGGTAGGGGTAAGATTTGCGTACACTCTACCTTCTTCAGACCCCACTGGTGAGATTTTACTGGGTTGTTGTTGTTGTTGTATTAACAACAAAAATTCAAAAATTTATTTACACAATTCAGAATGAAAGAAAATAAAGATTGTAAAATATATATTCCATGCACATAATATAAAAATAATTATTTAAATAAAAGTATTTTTATAATATACATTATATATTCTTGAAAATTATGCTCAATTATAATATACAGTCTAGTTTGGACTGATTATTCTGAAAATTATAGTCTGCTTTTCATTAAACAAATGTCATTCGCCTGGAAAATGCTTAGAAGTTTCAATGACATTCCATCTTATTAAAACAGGAAACAAATTCTATTAATACACAGCATATCATTTCAGAGGTCTCTTTCAAATCCTTTTTTCCCTAATTTCCTCGTTAATTTCTTTGATTTATGGGACACTAATGGAATTATTTAAATGAAAAAAAAAACAAGTACATTATTGCCATCTAGATGGAGATGTTACTCTAACAGCTGACATCGAAAAAGGGGAGGAGCAAGAGATCGTGCAATCATTGCCATCCCCTTCAAGTGGGGCAAAAAAAAAAACATAAGCAAGATTGTCAACCATACTTTTTGATCAAGGCTTGTTCACCATGTACAAGCGTTTGTTCCTACTATCTTTCATTTTGAATATCACAGTGGTGATTCTTGGGGCTACTGGTGTTTTAGAGAGAAAGCACTTCTCTTTTGCATTGGAAATGTTGTCGCTCTGACACTCTGTCGGAGTGAAGTGTTTCTGAGAGTAATTTGCTGGCTAGCAGTTAGTCTTGGTTGGCCTTGCATTCCAATCCAGATCAAGACCATGGTTATTGGTTACGTCGTTGCTTCAGCGGTTGTGCAGTTTCTTCAATTGCATGGCTAGTCTATGCCTTAGTCTTGACGCTGAATAACAGAGAAAAGACTTCAGCGGAAATCATTGGTGCAGCTTTTGCGATTCTTTCATTTCTCTCTTGTCTTCAGTGGCTGCATTTCCTCCGTTCGACATCTCCATCACAATGTCTTTGAGAGGATTCATCGTTTTTTCGGATGGGCAGCACTAGTTCTTCTGTGGACTTTGTAGAAATTAGTAGCTTAATGCAATTGTACTTAAGGTTATTTATGTAATACTGTTCTAGAAGGTGTATTAGTGAAATTAGAAGTTAGTTAGTTGGTAAAGTCGGTGGTTATAAATATGTGTACAATACACTTCCAGTTTTTCAGTTATGAGCAGTAAAATGAGCTCAGATTTCTCTCTCCTTCTTCTTTCTTCTTCTCTGAGAATACGATGCTTATGAAGAGCTCAACAATGGCTGACCTAGGGCTTACTTTTGACATGGTATCAAAACTCGGCTCCATGCGATTCTGATTGTCGAGCTCCAGCATCTACTCATTTCTTCTAGATCTCTGTTTTGTTTCAAATTTTTAGTTGCTCTTCTAAAATTGTCTTCTGACTGAGAAATTCCCAAAATTCTTCGATTTTCTGATGAAATGGCTATCGATACTCCTGATGTGAGTGCTGAATCATCACATGCAAACATTCAAAAAATCGATTGCAACGATCCGCTGTATGTACATCCTTCGGACACACCAGGTATTTCACTTGTGCCTGAATTGCTAATTGGAACATAAAACTATTCGGAATGGAGTAGATCTATGACAATATTGCTAGTGGTGAAGAATAAGCTAGGTTTTACAGATGGAACCTGTACTAGATCTCAATATGAGAAAGACAACGTTAGGCTAAGACAATGGGAACGGTGCAATGCAATAGTCCAGTCATGGATCAGAAGTTAAGTAGCACCAGAACTTAAGAGAGGAATTGTATACTCTTCAGATGAACAAAAGGTATGGAAGTCTATAAAGGATAGGTTTGACAAAGTAAATGCTACAAAAATTTATCACACGAACAAGGAAATAAGTTCCTTGACACAAGTAATCTCTAGTGTGTCAGTATATTTTTCTAGGCTAAATGACCTGTGGGATGAATTTGAATCAATTATCCCATCTCCTGGTTGTGATTGTGAAAAGTCCAGAAAATTCGTTGTATTCTTACACCGGCAGAAATTTATGAAGTTCTTAATGGGATTGAACGAGACTTATGCACCACAAAGAAGTCAGATTCTGAGGATGCACCCTACACCAACACTTGACCAAGCATATTCCATGATTGTTCAATAGGAAAGTCAAAGGATAAGTGCTGGTTATACCACACAGAATGGAATTTTAGGAGGTGCACCTTTGGGAATGGAGAACAGTGCACTGGTGACTGCAAATGCTTCCAACATGAGACCTAGGAGGAACAATGTATTGTTATGTGATTACTGCAAGATGAAAGGACATACAAGAGATACTTGCTACAAACTCAATGGATATCCACCAGGTTTTAAGTTCAATAACAGCAAGAGGAGAGGAACACATGACAACTGTGGACCTATGGATCCTATGGCTCATAATGTGAATGCAGATGATGAGATTCAAAATGCAGGAAATGCATATGCTATGCAGAATATCCCAGGTGTTCCAACTGTGCAGGGGTTTACTCCAGAACAGTATCAGCAGATTCTCAAACTATTGAGCAAGGGACCTGAGCCTGCAGAAGTTGCCAACATGACAGGTAAATCACTAACTGAACATAGTTGTTGGATTATTGATTCTGGTGCCTCAAATCATATGGTATCATCCTTGAATCTCTTTTCAAGTATCATCCAAATACCTGAACCTAAATCATCTTCAGTCCATCTACCAAATGGTAATAGCACCAAAATTACTCATATTGGTTCCTGTAACTTGTTTAACTCAGAAACCATTCATAATGTTCTCTATGTACCTGAATTCAAATATAACTTGTTGTCTATATCTAAATACACTAAAGAGTTAAATAGTGGTGTCCACTTCTATCCTGATTTTTGCATCTTTCAGGACCTCTCCAGTGGCATGGTGAAGGGGATTGGCAGACTCAAAGGAGGTCTCTACATCTTCAATCCTTCAGCACCTGCTACTGCCTCTTCTTCCTCCAAATGTATGACAGCAAGTTTTCTGTGGCATCAAAGACTGGGCCATGCCCCTATGATAGTCTTACAAACTATACCTGAGATAAATAAATACATGTCTAAGTCATCTGTTTGTAATTGTCCTATTTGTCCTCTTGCTAGACAAGTTAGATTGGCATTCCATATTAGCACTTCTAAGTTTGTTTCTTCTTTTGAACTAGTTCATATGGATGTTTGGGGAACCTATAGAGTATGTACTTACAATGGCTTCAAATACTTTCTAACTCTTGTTGACGACTACAATAGAATGACATGGTATTTTATCTTAAGACTCAAGAGTGATGTGTATGTTGTTTTCAAAGACTTCCTTCAACTTGTAGAAAATCAGTTTGGTACTACTGTCAAGTGTGTCATGTCAGACAATGGACATGAATTTTTTAACACTCTTTGTTTCAATCTTTTCAAGTCTAAAGGGATAATTCAACAAAGTAGTTGTGTGCACACTCCACAACAAAATGGAGTTGTGGAGAGAAAGCACAGACACCTTCTTGAAATAGGAAGAGCCTTAAGATTTCAAGCCAATATACCATTAAAATTCTGGGGTGATTGCATTTTAACAGCAACATACATCATAAATAGGCTCCCTAGTTTTGTTCTACAAGGAAAATCTCCTTATGAGATGTTCCATGGTAAACCTCCTTCATTTGATCACATGAGAACCCTGGGATGTCTTTGTTCTGCTACAAAGACTAATTTCCATGATAAATTAAATCCTAAGTCTACACCTGGAGTCTTCATGGGATATGCACCAACACAAAAGGGATATAAAGTGTATGATATTGTTGCTAATAAATTTCTAGTTAGCAGGGATGTTGTCTTCAAGGAAGGAATATTTCCCTTCAAATATCCTAAACACAGGTTCCAAGTGATTCCTGATCCTACTCCCAATCACCTTGCCTCAGATATATTTCCACCTTCCAACATAGCACCAGAACCTTCTTCCACTAATGAACCAGAAGTTCCTACTCCTGATCTTTCAAATGATTTCACAGATTCACCTACTCCTTCTTCTGATTCCCCTGCTGATTCTTCTGTTATTCCTACCCAATCCTCCTCCTTTATTCCCTCTTTGCCTACAGAATCATCATCTAACATTCATGATAACTCACACTCAAACAATATCCCATTACCTACCCCACACAGGTTAGGAAGTCAGGTAGAGTCTGCAAACCTCCTATCTGGCTGGCTGACTATGTTCATTCTTCCCTACCTTCTACATCTGCTTCCATTTCATCAATCTATCGTATGCATCAGTTCATTTCCTATTCTCATCTCACCTAACTTTCAATCCTTCCTAGCCTCTTTTTCTTCTGATCTTGAACCACCATGTTTCTCACAAGCTATCAAAGATGACAGATGGATCAAGGATATGAAACCTGAGATTAAGGCATTAGAACAAAACAACACTTGGGAGGTAGTGACTCTGCCTCCTGACAAAGTTCATATAGGATGTAAATGGGTCTACAAAATTAAATACAATGTTGATGGTACAATGAAGAGGTTCAAGGCAAGACTAGTGGCAAAGGGGTATATTCAACATGAAAGGATTGACTTTCATGATACCTTCTCTCCTGTAGCTAAGATGACTACAGCCAGAACTATCATTGCAGTTGTTGCACTTAGACAATGGCCAATCCATCAAATGGATGTGCATAATGCATTTTTGAATAGTGAATTACATGAAGAAGTCTACATGACTATGCCTCAGGGATTTGGTAGCCAGGGGGAGCATAGGGTATGTACACTACTCAAATCCTTCTATGGCTTGAAAAAATCCTCTAGGAAATGGAATTTGAAGCTAACAGAGGCCCTTCTCAAATCTGGTTTTCATCAAAGCAGACATGATTACTCCCTATTTACTAAAACAACTAATGAAAAATTACAGGTAATGATCAAGAGGAGATTGATGCATCAAAAGCATCTTTACATCAGAACTTCAAGCTGAAAGACCTTGGAGAATTGAGGTATTTTCTGAGAATTGAAATTGCTAGATCATCAGAAGGTATATTTATGTCTCAAAGGAAATATGCCTTGGAGATGATTTCAGAAGCAGGACTCTCAGGGTCAAAGCCCAAGAAGACCCCTATGGAACAGAATTTGAAGCTTACAAGCATAGAATTTGATGACATTGTGAAAGAGAACTGATGACAGCATCTTGGAAGACAGAAGCCTTTTTCAAATATTAGTTGGAAAACTTTTGTATTTGACAATCACAAGACCTGACATTGCATACGCTGTGCAAAGCCTAAGCCAGTTTATGCATGCTCCAAAGAAGTCTCATTATGAAGTTGCATTACATGTTGTGAAGTACATTAAAGATCAACCTGGACTTGGACTTCTCATGTCCAGCAATAGTACAGAAAGAATTCAAGGGTTCTGTGACTCAAATTGGGGATCATGTCCCATGTCCAGGAAGTCAATCACGGGATTCTGTATCAAACTAGGGAACTCTCTCATTTCATTGAAAGCAAAGAAGCAGACCACAATCTCAAGGAGCTCAGCTGAAGCTGAGTACAGGAGCATGGCACATACAGTGGCAGAGTTGACATGGTTAAGTGGCCTACTAAAGGAACTGACAGTAGACATTAAAGAGCCTATGGAGTTATTTTGCGACAACAAAGCTGCATTACAGATTGCTGCAAATCCTATCTACCACGAAAGAACTAAACACATAGAAACTGATTGTCACTTCATAAGAGAAAAGATTCAAGAAGGTTTGATCAAGACTGGGCACATAGGAAGTAATGAGCAACCAACTGACATCTTGACAAAGGCCTTGGGGCACCAACAACATGCAGTTCTGGTATCCAAGTTGGGAATGAAAAATATTTTTCATTCTCAACTTGAGGGGGAGTGTAGAAATTAGTAGCTTAATGCAATCGTACCTAAGGCTATTTATGTAATACTGTTCTAGAAGGTGTATTTGTGAAATTAGAAGTTAGTTAGTTGGTAAAGTCGGTGGTTATATATGTGTACAGTACACTTCCAGTTTTTCAGTTTTGAGCGGTAAAATGAGCTCAGTTTTCTCTCTTCCTTCTTCTTTCTTCTTCTCTGAGAATACGATGCTTATGAAGAGCTCAACAATGGCTGACCTAGGGCTTACTTTTGACAGACTTTCATCATTTTGAGGTTTCTTATAATGCTGAAACCAAATTGTCTATTACACTGCTAATAGCCATTCCTTGGTTAACGGTGAGGCGCGTCCGAGTGAATATCACAGCACCTTCTGGCCATGCTTCAGTAATCAAATTCGACGGCGGAATCAACCTGGATTGTTTGGGAGGATAAGCCCTTCGCCATTATCTGAATGGCATGCGTTCGGCATTATTTCGGACGGGAAGAAGGAGCATATGATGTTGGCAGCCGATGTTTGCGATTTCACAGAATCATTTATCGCAAATCCACCTAGGCCCTAGCCATCTGTGGGTTCCGGAAGTTCATTTTGCCGGCTTGCCTTATTTGGTGGACATGTACAGAAAAGTTCTGTTGGTAGCCACTGGCTCAGGGATATCAGTTTTCCTCTCCTTTCTCTTGCAACCAAGTTATGCCGATGTGCGATTTCTTTGGATTACAAAGGGGATGGAAGAGAATTTCGGGAAGGAAATCAAAGAGATAGTGAGTGGGCATTCTGAGGAGAAAATTATTGTACATGACTCGTCTGTTCTTGGCCATCCAAACGTCTCAGAAATGAGCGTTGAGACAACCCGTGACGCACGCACGTGATGTTAAGTAGGTTTAAATGAACCCGTTTCATCAAAAAATAATACTGTGTATATGTATAAATTAGGATTAAAACTGTGTAAATTTTTTATAAATATTTTATTTGAACTCACTTGTCAACTACTATTTTACGACTAAAGTTATGTACTTCTAAGATTAAACTCGCTTGCATAAAATCCTGGATCCGCCACCGAAAACAACCAAGAAATGGGGGGTTGAGGTTGTTATTGTCACCGGCAATCCAGAGGGCAATAGAGACGTGGTAGATGCTTGCAAAAAGGCAGGAATTCCTGCCTTTGGTCCAATATAGGATTCTTGACTTCTCATAAGTCATACAATAATTGAACTACTCCGCTAATATTAGTTTCCCTCCGAACTAGAATAAAGTGTTCTCTGATATGTGTGAAGCTTTGTTCTATAGTGGTAATTTAGAAAAAAACAAGAAAATATAATTTTTTTCTTAATTATGCAGTTTTATTTATTTATTTGGTGTGTTATTAATTAAGAGGAGTAGTTAGTACTCTAACTCGTGTTTACATATTTATGTTTTAATGTAATTATATATAATATAATTATTCATACATGTGTCCTTCTATTTCTTCTTTCAATTAAGTCATTGTGGACCAGAAGTAGTTTATTTTTCTGAAAAGTTGCCACTAACAGTATTGAAAGTGCAAGAGGGGGTGAATAGACTATTTTTAATTTTATTTTTTATAAATTGATTAGTTTTGCAAGTAGTCGACTAGTTATGATAGCGAGATAATAAAGAAACAGAATATAAAAATAGAAGTAAATTGCAGGAATTAAAGACACCGGAATTTTATATTGGTTCGGATTCAATGTGAATCCTAGTCCAGTCCCTTTGGGTTGTAAAGGTGTTCTCTTTCGGTGAATGTAATTCTCGAGTATAAAATGTGTGGTGTAGATTACACAAATGGCTCAATTTCTATGACACCCTTTTCTCTTTGATACAATGCCTCACCAGTGGTTTTCTCTCTTTCTTTTCTAACTTGTTACACATCAGATCTAGATGAGCTACAATGTTTGTATGTAGTAGAACAAAGAGGGGGTAATTGGTTCGATCAAAGTATATACTCTAAGGTACAAGAACGAGTTTAAATACTAGGAGGGGGCTTGATTTCTGAAGAGATTTGCCAACCCAAGAGATTTGATCCTTGGAAAGAAATTGATTATTTCCAAGAATAAGGATATTCCGCAACGGCTATGGGGATGAGAGACGCTGGAGACTTCCTTTGATGGCATCGGATATCTTCCTGTAATCTTGGTCTTTCCAGATTTAGCCGCATGATTGATTTGCTTCCGGATCCTAGATATCTTCGATTGATTGATTCTTTCAATCTAGCCTCAATCTATTCCGTCATTATTCATTGATTACTTCAATTTTGGATGCAATCATTGATATTTTCTGATTCGTTCCTTCAACATTGAGCGCGCTTCAAGAGTACCTACACATAAAACAAATATATTATTTTCATCATTAAAATCAGTCCCCCTTTTTTATGATGAAAAAATAATATATGTATAAACACCAGTTGACTTCCCTGTATATTACTCCCCCTCAGTAAGAGGTTTTAGTAGTCGACTGCTACTAGGATCAAGTAGTCGACTGCTTCTGCAAGATCCATGACTTCATGAATCCCCCTCAGAAAGTGATGTAGTCGACTTATTCTTCATGAATCCCCCTCAAGATATGCCGAGGTTCTCACATGTACTTTAGTCGACTTGTTCTGTATTGTACATGTATTATTACATATATCCTTTCTCCCCCTTTTTGACATCAGCAAAGAGGGAATATAATCCAAAACATGATTTATAGCAAAAAAATGTTCGCAGAGTTATAGTTAGGCAAAAAAAAAAGTCTCATCAATCGACTGGGCACCCAGTCCAACAACATTAGAACAAACAAAATAAATTGTCTTAAACATCCACCTTAACGGCGCAGAAAATATGTAAGGGTATTGAAAATCGCCTCCTTCATTTGATCAAAGCTGGAAGTGGCTGAAATACTCAATCCATCAAACCTGTCATGAATCTCCTTGAATGCTTTGACAACATTTTCCCTTACCCTGAGAACCGCAACTCGAATTTTGGACACATCAGACCTTGTCTCTTTGAAGATGGTATGAATGTCACTAAGAGTAGACTGAGTGGCAGAGAGAAGATCCTTGATTTCAGATAGATGAGTGGCAATGGCATGGAGTTTTTTAGAAATATCAGGATCACTCTAGCTAGGAAGGGAATAAGGTTTGGATTTTGAATCGGTAACTTCACCCTCTTGTTTCTTAACCCATGAGCCCTTCATACACATATACCCCATACTAACAAATGCTCTGGAATTATAAGATTTTGAAACCAAGATGGAGGGATATTCAGAGATGAAAATATTGTGGGCTTCCAGAATATGAGTAATGGCCATTCCATAGGGTAGACTAGTGGGATCTTCAGCACTCTCAATCATAAAATTGATAACCCAGGAGGACAGCTTGATTTTGAGTTTAGTCACAAGGAAATAGGCTAAAAAGGTGTCCCTTAGAGAGAAAGTGGAGAAGGAACCAGTACAGGGCAGTAAATATGTAGCAACAATATGGGCTAGAACACGGGTTTCGAAACTCACATCACTAAGACCTAACTGGTTAAGAAGGGAATCGGAAGAACACTCAGCAATGCACTTTTTAGCTTGATCAAAGGAAATTTCAAAATCATCATGCCAAGATTTTTTGAAAAGCATAGGAAAACTAGAACACTTACACTGAAAAACTGAATCGAACATGGCACAATCAAGAACAATACGCTTTCCGAGCACTAAGGACTCCAACCTATCAGGCTTACTAGAGTGAAGATTTGCATAGAACATTCTTACCAGGGGTTTATAGACTTTGGGTGGAGGAACAGAGAAGAACTTTGACCGTCCTTGATAGATGAAGAGATCTTTTACCTTATAATTTAGAGCTTTCTGTCATCAAGGTTGACTACCCTCCCATGAGCAATAGGCTTGTCTTTCAAGGGGATAAAGAAATCCCTATTTGGAGAATCCCAGAAGTTTAGGTCTGACTCTAGGGTATTGGATAGATCAATTTTGGATTTCCTTGGAGTGAACGAAACAGAGGTTTCTTCCATAGGTCGTTTACCTAAAGCTTTTTCTCCTAGGGGGTAAGAATGGTCAGATAGATCAGCCTGAGAAGAGGCAAAACCTTCAGAGTGGTCGGACCCTAGGTCTACTTGTTCTGGAGGTTGAGAGGGGGTTTTAGCTCTGGAGTGAGTGCTTTTCCTAGTATAAGCAGAGGGGTTCTTCTGACGTTTGGAGATTGAAGAAGATTTCTGCTTGAGAGGATTTTTGAGAAGGGTTTCTAGGCGAAGAGGATGATGGGGATTGAGAAGAGACTTCAGCATTAAAAAGGGGTTTTCTGACGGTTGAGTGCAGAAAAGGAAAGGGTGTCATTTGAGGAGATGCGATGATTTGGTTTCCTTCTTTGAACTATGCAACTGATGTGAAAATAGAGGAAAAGAGAGGGAAAGGCGCAATTAATGATTACAGAAAGAATTAAAACATTAGGCATGCATAGATCAATTAATGACACACTAGTCCTAATTTTTCCGACTAATGCAAATTATGCCAAGAAGTTCTCTTAATAAGCAAAATCTTTCTTCTAATAAGGGCTTAGTGAAAATATCAGCTAATTGATCATTTGTTCCAACAAATGATATTTCTATATTTCCTTTAAGAACATGGTCTCTAATGAAATGATGCTTGATATCTATATGCTTTTCTCTAGAATGATGTACAGGATTTTTTGAGAGACAAATATCACTAGAATTATCACAGAAAATTGGTATAGGTTTAAAGGATAGTTCGTAGTCACCAAGTTGATGAGACATCCAAAGTAATTGTGCACAACATTGTCTAATAGCAATGTATTCATCCTCAATCGTGGATAGTGTGACTGATCCTTGTTTCTTACTATTCCAAGATATCAACGTTTTGCCAAGTAATTGGCATGTTCCACTAGTGTTCTTTTTGTCTTCCTTGTCACCATGCTCGTGGAGCTTGTTTTAAACCATATAGAGCTTTAGTCGGTTTATACACGTGATAGGGAAATTTTGAGTCTTCAAATCCAGGAGGTTGTTTCACATAAACTTCTTCTTCAATAAAGCCATTTAGAAACGCACTTTTAACATCCATCTGGAACAGTCTGAATCTTTTGAAACATGCATATGCAAGAAAAATTCTTATAGATTCCAGTCGTGCTACAGGAGCAAATGTTTCGTCATAGTCTACTCCTTCTTGCGGTGAGTATCCTTGAGCGACTAGTCTAGCTTTGTTTCTGACAACTTTTCCATCCCCATTCAGCTTGTTTTTGAAAACCCACTTTGTTCCTATAACAAGAGCGTTTGCTGGTTTGGGTATCAGTTTCCACACTTGATTTTTGTCAAATTGATCTAGTTCTTCCTGCATTGCTTGCACCCAGCTAGAATATTTCAGAGCTTTGTCTATTTTCTTTGGTTCAATCTGGGGTATCAAGGCTATATTTGCTTTCTTCTTGAGAGCTCGTCTTGTTTTCATTCCTTCGTTTGGATCCCTTATAATAAACTTTTTAGGGTACTCTCGCTCACTCCTCCATTCATTTGGACGAACTACAGAAGTAGTCGACTCTTTTGATATTTCTGGTTGACTATTGCTGATCACACTAGTTGACTCTTCCATATTGACTGGTTTACTAGTTGACTCTTAATGTTTGCTTGTCTCCTGAGTTTGTTGTATTTGCTCATCATCACCTGCAGTGAGTTCTTTCTCGGCCCGAGTGTTATTCTCATCAAAAACAACATGTACTGATTCTTCTATGCACAAAGTGCGTTTATTATAAACTCTATAAGATATACTGTTCAATGAGTAACCTAGAAAAATACCTTCATCACTTCTTGGATCAAATTTTCCAAGATTGTCCTTACCGTTGTTGTGAATAAAACACTTACTTCCAAAAGGATGAAAATAACTTACATTGGGTCTTTTACCTTTCCACAGTTCATATGGAGTTTTCTTCAGGATTGGTCTTATAAGGCATCGATTCAGAATATGACAAGCAGTACTTACTCCTTCTTCCCAAAAGTAGTTTGGCAGTGAATGTTCTAGTAGCATAGTTCTGGCCATATCCTGTAGGGTCCTGTTTTTCCATTCAACCACACCATTTCTTTAAGGTGATCTTGGCGTATAGAAGTTATGAGTATATCCTTGATCATTGCAGGAATCTTCAAATGCTCGGCTTTCAAATTCTCCTCCATGATCACATTGCACAGTAGTAATAAGAAATCTTTTTTCTCTTTCAACCTTTTAACAAAAAAATCTCAAAGTTTTTCAAGGCTTCATCCTTGTGAGATAAAAAATTACCAAGTAAAACGTGAGTAATCATCAACAATGACAAAATCAAATCTTTTACCTCCAATGCTAGCAATTCTAGTAGGTCCAAATAAATCCATATGAAGTAACTGTAAAGTCTTTGAAGTAGATACAATATCTTTGCTTTTGAAAGAGTTTCTAGTTTTCTTACCAATTTGACATGCATCACACACATGAGTTCTAGAAAAATTCAGTTTGGGTAAGCCAATAATTAATTCATGCTTGGAAAGTTTTTCTATCAAATGCATGCTTGCGTGACCAAGTTTCTTATTCCATAACCAAGGATCCTCAGAGATAGAAGTTACGCAAATATGGCCATCTATATTTTCAGAACCATCAAGAATATAAATATTTCCATACTTTTTACCTGGGAGGATTGTTTTACCTGTTTCGTCCTCAATGGCACAACCTGTTCTGTTAAATTTTACCTCGTACTTAGTCACATAGTTAACTTATGCTCAGGAGATTGTAGTTAAGACCATCCACGAGATAGACTTCAGTGATATCGCAATTGTTGTTCAAAGAAACTGTTCTGGTACCAACTATCTTCCCTTTTGAATCATCGCCAAACTTTACATCTCCTCCATCAATTAATTTTTGTAACTTCCTTAAACAGATTCTTGTCACCTGTCATATGAATGGAACACGCACTATCCAGATACCATTTTCCTTTGCGACTTCTTCTGTGGTGTTCCTGCAAAACCTGATTTTCATCTTTTCTTAGGTACCCAAGTTTGCTTGGATACTTTTTGGTTAGCGTTACTTGATTCAGGATTATTTTTGGGTCTCCAAACCCATCCTGACATATTTGATTTACGAAAATGACAAAAGGAATATTTGTGCCCACTCTTATTACAGTAGTGATATTTGGGACTTGATCCAGTTTTGGAGTTCCCGCTTGTGTCAGAACTAGTGGACTCTGTTCTGGCTGGTCCTTCTTCAGTCAACTTGTAAGTCGTCTGACTGGACCTAGTAGAACTGTGATTGGTGGATTTTTGCATGCGGTTAAGCTGCATTAATAATCCATCATACTCGTCCTGAAGTACATCTTGCTCTATTTCGCATACTTCAAGTTTGAGTTTCCAGTATCTTACTTCTCTATTGAGTCTCTTTATTTCATCTGACAGTTTTTGTGACTCTTTTAAAGTAAGATCAAGAATATCCTGCAATTCACTACATCTCTCACAGTTATAGGGTCTTACCTCGCTTGTTTCACCTCGTGCCATGAAACAATTTTAATTTTCGTCTTTTCCATCATCCTCTGAATCATCTTCATTTGTCCAGCATCTAGAGATCTTGTTCATATCATTTTCTAGGATTATCATAAAGCATAAGTTGGATATTTCCTCATGTTCTGAACTATATTCATCACTCCAGCTTCCGAATAATTTGTTCTTGTTAAATCCTTTGGAGACTTTTCGTTTAAGCTCAGGACATTCAGCTTGAACATGTCCAAATCTTCCACATTCATAACATTTTCCATCATTCTTATCTTGTTCATTATATTGCATGGTTCGTCTGGATGGGAACCTGTCCTTCTTGGTATTTTTGTATCTTCTTATTAGTCCATCCATGTTTCTTGATACCTGGGCAATTTCTTCTTTAAGAGCTTCAAGATCATCATCAATGTCACTTTCCGTTCTATCAGTTGTAGCTTTGAATGCTACAGTCTTATTTTTCTCTTCTTGAGTTGTTTTCTTGAGATGAGTTTCCTCAAAAGCTATGAGTTCCCCTCGAAATTCATCATATGGCATTTTGTTCAGATCTTGAGATTCAAGGGTGACAACCTTTGTCTGCCAAGTGGTAGGTAGACTTCTCAGAATTTTCCTAACTTGATCACCACTTGAGTATGGTTTGCCAAAAACTTTTAGATCGATTATGATTTTGCTAAATCTAGCAAACATTTCTTCAATCGATTTCTCCTTCCTTCATCTGGAAAAGTTCGTAGTCATGAACTAGCATATTGATATGAGTTTCTTTCACCTTGCTTGTTCCTTCATAAGTAACTTCAAGTTTATCCCACATTTCATTGGTCGTGTCATAGCTAGAGATCTTCTCATATTCTTCACTACTTATAGCATTGTAAAGGAAATTCCTTGCTTTTGCATTAACTTGCACAACCGCCATTCGTTCTTCAGTGTATGCATCAATATCTGCAGGATCAATAGGGGGTTGGGCAGCAGCAGGTAGTGGATAGTTTCCTTTTTTGATGACTCTCCATACCTTAACATCATAGGATTTTGCGTAAATTTCCATACGCACTTTCCAGTGAGAGAAGTGTTGACCGTTGAAGTATGGTGGCCTCACTTGTGAAGTTCCTTACTGGAAAAGTGCTCCAACAATAACTTGATTTGCCATGATCTTTTCTCACATGCTGTTAAGCAAAGTAAATAAAATGTGAGCCTTGCTCCGATACCAATTGAAAGTGCAGGGGGCGGGGGGGGGGGTGAATTGACTGTTTTTTTAATTTTATTCTTTATAAGTTGACTAGTTTTGCAAGTAGTCGACTAGTTATAGCGAGATAATAAAGAAACAGAATATAAAAACAGAAGTAAATTACAGGAATTAAAGACACTAGAATTTTATACTAGTTCGGATTCAATGTGAATCCTAGTCCAGTCCCTTTGGGTTGCAAGGGTGTTCTGTTTCAGTGAATGTAATTATCGAGTATACAATGTGTGGTGTAGATTATACCAATGGCTCAATTTCCTGTGACACTCTTTTCTCTTTGATACAATGCCTCACCGATGGTTTTCTCTCTTTCTTCTCTAATTTGTTACACAGCAGACTAGAGAAGCTACAATGTTTGTATGTAGTAGAACAAATAGAGGGTAATTGGTTCGATCAAAGTATATATTCTAAGGTACAAGAACGAGTTTAAATACTTTGGAGAGGGCTTGATTTCTGAAGAGATTTGCCAACCCAAGAGATTTGATCGTTGGAAAAAAATTGATTCTTTCCAAGAATAAGGATATTTCGCAACAGCTATGGTGATGAGAGACGCTGGAGACTTCCTTTGATGGCGCCTGATATCTTCCTGGAATCTTGGTCTTTCCAGATTTAGCCGCATGATTGATTTGCTTCCGGATCCTAGATATCTTTGATTGATTGATTCCTTCAATCTAGACTCAATCTACTCTGTCATTCTTCATTGATTCCTTCAATCTTGGATGCAATCATTGATCTTGTCTGATTCGTCCCTTCAACTTTGAGCGCACTTCAAGAGTGCCTACACATGAAACAAATATATTATTTTCATCATTAAAATCAGGTCTAACAAGTATATCTAGAACTTTTGATTTAACTTATCCATATTGTCGTTGTTGTTGTTGACTCATGAGTAATGATTCCTGTTTTGATACCCGACAATGCAGCTTGTGTATATATGTCTTTTGTTTCCTTACCTCAGATTAGTTTAGTTAGAACTTAGCTAGTTGATCAGTTAATTTAAACCATGCTTAGGATTGTGTTGCCGTAATTGTAAGTCACATGTTTTAGCCCTTAAATGAATAAGCTATATGAATTTTTTTGTATTAATTCGTTCAAATCTATGCAAGTTCATTTTATGTGAGGTAGGAACTAGTTGTATTTTTGAATTGCTCACATAAGTGGATTCATTTCTGCTCTTAGGTAGGGCCAAATTCAAGTGCATCTCAGTCTAAAACCTCAAAACTTCATAAAAAGAGAACATTTTGGTCATAGAGCTAATTGGGAGGATGGAAAAGCATTCTCAATAAACATTAAAAAGCCAAATAATCTAAAGTTATTATTATAAACAATGAGAATAAGTTTATTAGCTATATAATTAAAACACCAATAGTCCAATTAAACAGTTTCAAATCTCTCTCTCTCTCTCTCTCTCTCTCTCTCTCTCTATATATATATATATATATATATATATATATATATATAGAGAGAGAGAGAGAGAGAGAGAGAGAGAGAGAGAGAGAGAGAGAGAGAGAGAGAGAGAGAGAGAGAGAGAGAGAGAGAGAGAGAGAGAGAGAGAGAGAGAGAGAGAGAGAGAGAGAGAGAGAGAGAGAGAGAGAGAGAGAGAGAGAGAGAGAGAGAGAGAGAGAGAGAGAGAGAGAGAGAGAGAGAGAGAGAGAGAGAGAGAGAGAGAGAGAGAGAGAGAGAGAGAGAGAGAGAGAGAGAGAGAGAGAGAGAGAGAGAGAGAGAGAGAGAGAGAGAGAGAGAGAGAGAGAGAGAGAGAGAGAGAGAGAGAGAGAGAGAGAGAGAGAGAGAGAGAGAGAGAGAGAGAGAGAGAGAGAGAGAGANCACCAAAACACCCATCACACTCTTTAGATGCGGTCCTTAAATCCCTAGACGCTCCAAGAACGCAGGATACCGAGCTGTTTTTTTTTTTAATTTTTAAAACTACTCATCAATCAAAATAGTCTAAGAAATAAAAGGGATGATGTGGAAGCACTTGAATGTTGAATTCTCGTTATAGCTTAATAGTCTAGAAGTCCAATTCTTGAACATCCACTTAGTCCTAATTAAATAAGAGACAAATTCAATATTAAAAGGTAGTAGAAACAAATTCAATATTAATCCCTCAGCTATATTTTTGGGAAATAAAGAAATTTTATTACCAAGTTGTAAAACTGTACAGCAGAAAACTAAACTGGCTCTCTGGAAGATTGGACAAAGCCCCAATTTCAATTAAGTTACTCAACTACTAACAACCAAATTCAACTAATACTAATATTTAAAAGAGTATGCGTACTGTGAAATTAATTGGGAAAATTTCTCCATAAGTCATCCAAGATTAAGTATAACTTTCGGGAAACTATTCTTAATTTTCTTAAGGAATCGAGTATCAATTCAATCATAAACAATATGAATGAATCTTTGTATGAGCATTTTTACATGTTTCACTTTAGGCGCCTTCACTTTATGTGAATATGACACTATTATTATTTGTGTATACGGTCAAAATCATATGAGCGCGAGTTTGTAGGCTCGAGAGGTCGCATCGAGGACAGGAGTTCGATAGAGACCTGGCCCGGGCTCGAAGGCAGAATAAGAGGCTCGAAGACCTTAGTGCTCGAGGAGCATCGGAGCCGAGTATGATCGATTTAAGAATATTACTGTTATGAGTTTGTTACAGAAGGACAAGATTCTCGCCACGTCCCCAAGATCATGGCGTAAATTCCTGAATAGATTTGAACGAATTAGTACAGATCCGTACTAGGTGGTTATACAGCCGTCCCAATAAGATTCTTTACTGTAAATAGAAATGTACCTTATTTAGGTTCCTCCTCATATATAAAGGGGAGCCCAATCATTTGTAAGTATCATTTAATCATTGGCAAAGAATATACTATCCTACTTTTCTCACTTATTGTTCAACGAAGATGTCCTTTCGATTCATTGTTCTTACTTCATTGTTCTTGAATCATCTCGAGGTCACTAAGCTCGAGGTCGAAGCTGCTTAAGTAACACTGGTTTGATTCACTTATTTAGTTTATTTATACTTCATATTTTGTGATTATTAACCAGTATTGAACTACATCAGATATCTTTAAAATCACAAATCAAATTTAATTGTTACTCGTGTTTTCGAGGTAAACAGTTTGGCGCCCACCGTGGGGCTAAAGATAATAGTGATTATTGCATTAATGATTCTCATAACACACGTTATTTTTACACTTTTTCTTGTCAAGAATTTTTTATCTCAGGCCAAAACATGTCAAACTCGCAAAAAGCACTTGTTCACAACAACGACGGTCTTGGATTTCATGGGAAAAACAACAATGTAGGGGTTGGTGTACCACCGATAAACCCCGGGGAAGTGCTGAATGAGGGACCAATTGATGTTAGTTCACACGTTGCTTTAAATAAAGATTTAAGCGCAGACCCCAGAGGAAGTATACGCAGGGAAGCCCGGTCTGGGGGCCAAGGAACACAGGGCATAGGAGATGAGGGAGTCAGCCTCCAAGTGATATTCAAAATGCTACAAGCTCAACAGATCGCCATTGCTCCACTTCAAAGTGAGAATAAAACTCCGAGTATAGCCGAACCAGAAAATATTCGACGTACTGAACCGGCACTGGAAACATCAAACGGTAACAGCTCGAGGGCTGACCCCACGATTATGAGGATGCTCGAGGAACTCACCAAGAGAATCGAATCCGGGGAGAAAAAGATTGAGTATAATGACAAGAAAGTTGAGATTTATAATTCCCGTGTTGATCAAATACCGGGGGAACCCCCGGTCTTAAAAGGTTTGAATACCAAAAACTTCATACAAAAGTCGTTCCATCCGAGTGCGGCACCGAAACCCATTCCTAAAAAGTTTTGCATGCCCGATATACCTAAATACAACGGGACAACCGATCCTAACGAACATATTACCTCGTATACTTGCGGGATTAAAGGAAATGATTTAAACGATAATGAGATCGAATTAGTATTGTTGAAGAAATTCGGGGAAACTTTGTCAATGGGAGACATGATTTGGTATCATAACATGCCTCTGAACTCCATCGATTCATTTGCTATGTTAGCAGACGCCTTCGTGAAAGCACATGCCGAGGCCATAAAGGTGGCAACAAGGAAATCACACGTTTTCAAGATAAGACAAAGGAACGATGAGATGTTAAGGGAGTTCGTATCCCGGTTTCAAATGGATCGAATGGAATTACCACCGGTCTCAGATGACTGGGCAGTATAGGCTTTTATGCAGGGTTTGAACGAGCGAAGTTCGATCGCGTCTCGACAATTAAAGCAGAATCTTATCGAGTATCCGGTTGTGACGTGGTCAGACGTGCATAACCGTTATCAATCAAAGATCAGGGTCGAGGAAGACCAGTTGGGAACCCCCTCGGGTTCGGTTTATCCGAGCAGATTATCAGCAAAAGATTCTAGGGATGCGAACAAGGAACCAAGGTCGAACAAGGAACGATATCAGTCGTATATGGAAGAACGAAGAAATAGTTCGAGGCGCAACGTACCTCGGAATGATCGAAGAGTGGATCGAGGACAGAATCCTCGGGGACTCATGAGTAAGTCTAGATTTGATAGACATGCAAGACCGGCAGAGGCACCTCGACTATCTGAATATAATTTATGCATCGATGCCTCGAGGATCGTTTCAGCCATTGGGAAGATCAGGGATACCAGATGGCCCAAACTTATACAAACTGACCCTTCTCAAAGGAATCCAAACTTGATGTGTAAGTACCAGGGGGCGCATGGGCATAGGACCGAGGATTGCAGACAATTAAGAGAGGAGGTGGCCCGATTATTCAACGAGGGGCATCTTCGGGAATTTCTCAATGACAGAGCCAAAAACCATTTCAAAGAAAGAGACACCAATAGGAAGATGAACCAGAGGAGCCTAAACATTTATTCATATGATCATCGGCAGAGTCGACGTCCCGTAGGGACCCGTGTTCAAACGCACTAAAGTGTAAATTACAAGGGAGAAGCGGACTCGAGACTACGTGCCCGACGGCACCCTTACATTCAATGAAGAAGACACCGAAGGCCTCTCTCAGTCGCACAATGATGCACTAGTAATTTCTATTCTGTTAAATAAATTTCAAGTTAAATGCATTATTGTGGATCCAGGTAGCTCGGCGAACATAATCAGGTCGAGGGTCGTAGAGCAGATCGGGCTACTATATCAAATCATACATGCATCTCGAGTATTGAATGGCTTCAACATGGCAAGCGAAAAAATGAAGGGAGAAATAATCCTCCTAGTAAACATGACCGAGACTATACAGGACACTAAATTTCATGTCATCGAAGGTGACATGAGGTACAATGCATTTCTTGGGAGGCCATGGATCCATAGCATGAGGGCAGTACCCTCTACCCTTCACCAAATGATGAAATTTCCAACAGAAGATGGTGTGAAGACAGTGTACAGAGAGCAACATGCAGCAAAGGAGATGTTTTCAGTTCACGATTTGACACCAGTATTGACATCTTCGATCTCGGAAAAGTCGAGCATCAAAAATAAGCATACGGACAAATAGAAATCAAAGTCCACATCCTCGATTGAATCCGAGGAACAGGTAGCCGAGGATGAGAGAGAAGACTTCCTTCCCCCCCCCCCCCNCACAATTGAGGAACTAGGGCAGGTGATATTGATCGAGCATCTACCGGAACGGAAGGTATACCTGGGAATGGGGTTAACCCCCAAAATCAGGAAAAAACTCATTCAACTCCTTATCGATAACATAGATTGTTTTGCTTGGTCCCATTTAGATATGACAAGGATCCCCTCGGAGATAACCACCCATCGGCTAAGTCTCGACCCCAGGTTCAAATCGGTAAAGCAAAAGAGAAGACCCCAGTCCGAGGTGAAGCACACATTCATAAAGGGCGAGCTAACTAAACTTCTCAAAATAGAGTCCATTAGGGAAGTAAAATACCCTGAGTGGCTAGATAATGTAGTAGTAGTCCCGAAAAAGGGAAATAAACTTAGAATGTGTATAGATTACAACGATTTGAACAAGGTGTGCCCTAAAGACTCTTTCCCACTGCATAACATTGATCGTATGATCGATGATACGACTGGCCATGAGATCCTAACCTTTCTTGATGCTTACTCGGGGTACAATCAGATTCAAATGAACCCGGAGGACCAGGAAAAAACTTCGTTTATTACAAAGTATGGAATATATTGTTACAACGTAATGCCCTCCGGGTTAAAAAATGCAGGGGCTATGTACCAATACTTAGTTAATAAGATGTTTGAACAACAGATAGGCAAATATATGGAAGTTTATATTGATGACATGCTAGTTAAATCCCTGCGTGCAGAGGACCATTTTACTAATTTGCAAGCAACGTTCGAGATTTTAAGAAAGTACAACATGAAGCTCAACCCCGAGAAATGTGCCTTCGGGATTAGCTCGGGCAAGTTCTTAGGTTTCATGGTATCAAATAGGGGAATCAAAATCAACCCCGACAAAATTAAAGTCATTGAAGAGATCACCGTCGTGGACAGTGTGAAGGCCATACAACGGCTGACCGGACGGATAGCTGCTCTAGGCCAATTTATCTCGAGGTCATCGGATCGAAGACATAAATTTTCAACGACTTCGCATGGACTCTGGAATGCCAGCGAGCATTGGAAGAGTTAAAGCGATATTATCGAGCCCACCCCTACTTCACACTCCGAAGGAAGATGAAAAACTTTACTTATACTTGGTTGTGTCCAAGGTAGCGGTAAGAGGCGTGCTGGTTCGAGAAGACGAAGGTACACAATTTCCTATTTATTATGTAAGTCGAACCTTAGGAGATGTTGAAATCATGTATCCGTATTTAGAAAAATTAGCACTTGCATTAATAAGCGCATCTAGAAAAGTAAAGCCATATTTCCAATGTCATCATATATGTTTGCTAACTACGTACCCACTTCGAAATGTTTTGCATAAGCCCGAGCTCTCGGGCCGGTTGGACAAATGGTCCATTGAAATTGGAGGGTACGATATCGAGTATCAACCTCGAACGGTCATCAAGTCTCAAATTTTAGCAGACTTCATGGAAGATTTTACGCCTACCCTCGTACCCGAAGTAGAAAAGGAACTTCTACTAAAATTGGGTACATCATCAGGGGTATGGACCCTTTTCACAGACGCCGCCTCGAATGTGAAAGGGTCCGGACTCGGTATTGTCTTAAAACCACCTACGGACAGTATGATTAGACAATCTATCAAAACTTCTAGATTAACTAACAACGAGGCCGAGTATGAGGCTATTATTGCAGGTCTCGAATTGGCCAAAAGCCTGGGAGCAGAGGTTATCGAAGCCAAATGTGACTCTTTTCTGGTAGTGAATCAAGTAAACAAAAGCTTTGAGGTCCGAGAAAATAGAATGCAAAGATATTTGGACAAGCTGCAAGTAACATTACACTGCTTTAAAGAGTGGACGCTGGACCATATCCCTCGAAAGAAAAATAATGAGGCCGATGCACTTGCTAATGTGGGATCCTTAGTTGAAGAAGATGATATCGTCCCGGGGATTGTCGTTCAATTATCGAGATCTGTGGTTGAAGAGGGTCATGCCGAGATAAATTCTACAAGCCTGACTTGGGATTTGAGGAACCAGTTCATCAATTATTTGAAAAATGGAAAACTCCCTTTGGACCATAAAGAATCGAGGGCCCTGCGAATCAAGGCTGTTAGGTTTGCATTAGATGGATATGGAACATTGTACAGGAGAACGTTCGATGGGCCATTGGCGGTATGTTTGGGGTCGGGGGACACCGATTACGTTTTACGAGAAGTCCATGAAGGTACTTGTGGGAATCACTCTGGCGCTGAGTCCTTGATTCATAAAACTATTAGAGCAGGGTATTACTGGGACAACATGGAAAAAGATACTAAGGAATTTGTCAAAAAAGTGATGTGTCAGAGGTTTGCACCGATGATCTATCAGCCGGGGGAACAACTTCATTCGGTCCTATCCCCGTGGCCTTTCATGAAATGGGGAATGGACATAGTCGTTCCTCTACCAACGGCCCCAGGTAAGGCTAAATTTATTTTGTTCATGACTGATTACTTTTCAAAGTGGGTAGAAGTGCAGGCTTTCGAAAAAGTAAGAGAAAAATAAGTCATAGATTTCATATGGGACCACATCGTGTGTCGATTCGGGATACCCGTTGAAATAGTATGCCATAATGGGAAGCAATTTATTGGCAGCAATGTGACAAAGTTTCTCGAAGATCACAAGATAAAAAGGATTTTGTCAACGCCGTATCACCCAAGCGCAAATGGCCAGCCGAGTCCACCAACAAAACTATTATCCAAAACTTGAAGAAAAGATTGAATGATGCTAAAGGGAAATGGAGAGAAGTATTGCCCGAGGTATTATGGGCATACCAAACAACGTCGAAATCAAGCACAGGGGAAACTCCGTTCTCTCTAGTATACGGGTCCGAAGCTTTGATTTCGGCCGAGGTCGGAGAGCCCAGCGTTAGGTTTCAGCATACCACCAAGGATTCAAACCATGAGGCTATGAACATTTGTCTCGAACTACTAGATGAAAAACGAGAAGTTGCGCTTGTCCGAATGGCCGCACAAAAGCAAAGGATAGAGAGGTATTATAACAGAAGGGCGAATCTTCGCCACTTCGGAATTGGGGAATTAGTTCTAAGGAAGGTCACCCTCAATAATCGAGACCTAAATGAAGGAAAATTAGGCCCTAATTGGGAAGGACCGTACCGAGTCATCGGAGTCGTAGGGAAGGGATCTTACAAACTTAGCACAATGGAAGGGGAACAACTACCAAACAACTAGAATGTATCACTACCCAAACGGTATTATTGCTAAAGGTATGATCTTCTCCTTTTTTTTCATTTGTTTTCAAGAGTAACTCACTGCAGGTGCTCGACCAGAGACATCGAGACATTCTTCAAATCGAAGACCTTAGGTTTTAAAGCATGTGTTGCCCTCTTTTTCCCTTGGATCGGGTTTTATCCCAAATGGATTTTTCCAGCGAGGTTTTTAACGAGGCAAAAACTATATGCTACCTAAGGAGAACTCAACAGTATTCAAGGCTTCTTTTCAATACACCTCGAATACTGGGGGGCATCACCCCTCGGGGACTGATATTTTCGAGGAAAATAGGAAAATACTTCACGCCTAAGAAGGCCTTGATAGGGAAACTTTGTAATGGGCCTAACGGTCAAAAGAACCGTGCCCATATAGGAATACCGAGCCTCGAAAGCAAGACATGTACACATAATACAAGATATTGAAAGAAGCACCTTTTCTATTTAAACATCTCATGTCTTGAAGAAATTTGTTACTTCATACTTACGATTCTATATGAGAAAAGGCTCAAGAGCCAAGACACAAATACATCTCGAGCACTCGAGGACTATCATCGATAGTCGAACACATTCGAACTATGCAAACTTAAAACTCATAAGACCTCAAAGAGGCAACCCTCGACATAAAGGCCAAGGCCATCATACTCGAGGACTAACCTTTTGAACAAGTTCAAAGGGTTATCGGGAAACAAGTCCACGAGACATACCCGAAGGCTACGGCCATATTAAAGGCTACGACCTTATTAAAAGACTACGGTTATATAAAAAAGCTACGACCGAAATAACGCGGCTCGGAGACATCGGACTTCAGCAATAAAGTAAAGTCCTTCAAATACTTTGAAATACCGGTTAAACTAAGGCTACCCTTAGCAAAAGCAAATATGGCTTTGATAAAATCAGCCCTCGAATAATTTAAAGGTTTTGATAAAATCAGCCTTCGAAAAAAGCCTCAAGAGGTATTCAATTATCGTAACACAAACGGATTACGAATGAGGTTCTGATTGATCAAACCTTCGAAAAACCCAAAAGGTACACAAAACACATGCTAAGGCATAAAGAAGTTTTAATTAAGTCTTTCAGCCAAAAAGAGGGAAAAATTATAGTCGTCTTAGAGGCCGAAGTGGTCAACCTTAAAGAGCCTAAGGGCCGATCTAAAAGAGCCTAAGGGCCGAAGCATGCGGAGTTCGAGACCTTACTCTCACTCAACTCGGACTCAAGAGTCCCATCATCCGGGCTAGCATCAAATCGACTTAAACGTGGCTCGAGGATTAACAAAAACCTTAAGAGGTATTCTATCGTAAATTCAAAGATCGCCCATCAATCACTAAAAAAAAAAAACAAGGGTTGTAATATGCGAAATCCGAGCCAGCGTTCGTTTGACCATTAAAGTTATCAAAGTTTTTTCAAGATAAAAGCAATTGGGAATTCAACACCGATCGGGGATGAAGCAAAGGGATTCTTTATATTTATAAGAGGTGTTTACAAGAGATATTTACAATGCCCACAAGGGGTCCGTGCACAAAAACAAAATAAAGAAACCTAAATTTACTTCGGAGCCACATCTTCGGCAGCTGTATCTTCGGGAGCCGCATCTTTGGGAATCTCCTCCTCGAGGACTTCATCTTCATCTCCTCCGCTCTCGGAGCCGCTAGCTGGATCCTCGTCATCAGAAAGTAAAGCGGCAGCCTCTTCTTCCAAAGTCTTTGGTTTTTGAATATCGATTGAGAGGTCAAAGTCACGAGCTTGCATCTCCTCAAGAGTCCTATAGTATCTTGAATTTAGGATTTAACTTGATGCTTTAAAATTTCGATGTCTACAGTAGTGAATGGAGATCACTTTGCATTCTTCACCTTCCATCTCATTGCTCTAGAATGTTCTCTTCATGAGCTGAGAGCTTGGCTCGATCCGTCTACCATGGAGTCTGCTCTCCACATTGTCTGTTTTAATACTCGCCAATCAAAATAGTCTAAGAAATAAAAGGGAGGATGTGTAAGCAGTTGAATGTTGAATTCTCGTTATAGCTTAATAGCCTAGAAGTCCAATTCTTGAACATTCACTTAGTCCTAATTAAATTAGAGACAAATTCAATAAAAAGGTAGTAGAAACAAATTCAATATTAATCCCTCAGCAATATTTTTGGTAAATAAGGAAATTTTATTACCAAGTTGTAAAACTGTACAGCACAAAACTAAACTGGCTTTCTGGAAGATTGGACAAAGCCTCAATTCCAATTAAGTTACTCAACTACTAACAACCAAATTCAGCTAATTAATACTAATATTTAAAGGTAGTGTGTGTATTGTGAAATTAATTGGGAAAATTCCTCCATAACTCATCCAAGATTAAGTATAATTGGGAAAATGACCAGTGAAATACTTTTTCTTTGACCATAATTTATATATATATATATAAGTAATTTTAATTATAAAAGGTTGTAATTTATGTAACACTTTTTATCTGGTTTCTAATTATTTATTTATAAAATTGAGGAGCGAATCCAAATAAAAAATTCAAAAGGTTTAACTATCTTACAGAAACGACGTATAAGAAACTATTCTACACAAACTGAAAGTGCGTCATTTAAGCAGAGAGGAGCAATAATAATAATAATAATAATAATAATAAATTCGATGCACTGGTAATGACTCCAGCCAGCTCCACGTGACATAACAAATCTTCCTCTTCAAAACAAAAACAAAAAAGAAAAGAGAGGAGAAAACATTTCGATTCCAGTTAATTTAGCACCAAATGGACCCTCCATACGAAAAGAGCTGGAGCATCCATACCCGAAAAGAAATCACCACAAAATACCAAATCTTCAACCGAATCGGCGCCGGCGCATATTCCGACGTCTACAAAGCTCTCCGGCGATCTGACTCCGTTACCGTCGCCCTCAAAGAAATCCACGATTACCAATCAGCGTGTCGAGAAATCGAAGCCTTACAAATCCTTCAGCACTGTCCAAATGTCGTCGTTTTATACGAGTATTTCTGGAGAGAGGATGAAGATGCTGTACTTGTATTGGAATATTTGCCTACGGATTTGAGCTCTCTTATAAAAGAAGCGAAGAATTGGGAAAATGGATTGGGCCTTGGGGAGATTAAGAAGTGGATGGTCCAGATCTTATGTGGAGTTGATGCTTGTCATAGGAATTCGATTGTACATAGGGATTTGAAGCCTGAAAATTTGTTGATTTCTGATGATGGAGTCCTCAAGTTAGCTGATTTTGGCCAGGTTCCTCAGTTTTTCTGCTTTTCCGAGATATCAAAATTTTCGATTTCGATCCGATATTTCTGATTCATTTGAGCTTACAAAATAGTAATCTTGTCAAGATGTGAACTTTGATATGTGATCCTCGTCAAATTTTCATCGTTTATAACCAGTCGAACTTTGATTGCAATTTATAGGAGAATTACTGCTTAGCTACAGGTGCAGTCGGCCGGGCGATTAAAACTCATTTAAAGACCACTTTTTACAAGAATCTTATACTAGAACTCTAAAAGATATTATCCTCTGAGGCATCCATTCGACTAAGCTCCCTGTTCGGGTTAGTAGCTCTGTACGAAGGTGAATCCAGGATATACAGTGAGTGAGTAGTTTAGAGTGAGTGTGATTTTATTATATATTTATTTGTACATTTTGGTTTGTTTGCAATATTACGGAATTTTTGCAAACTTAGGGAAAGATAGGACAGAATGGAAGAAAATGATCTATATACGTGATACCAGTTAGTTGGGTATATGTTTTAGTCATACTAGTACGTTTTTTAGTGCCTATGCTTTCTAGGAGTCTTTTATCATTGTCAAAGATATGTCAGTAGATATATAGGGAACTTATTTGTATAATTTTGACTTGAGATGAGTTTAAATGGAGAAACATGGGCATTGAGAACTCATATAGCAGACCCCAGCTTGTTTGGACTTCAGCGTAGTAGTTGTTATTGCTGTTTGTATGTGTTTAGTTCGAGCCAAAAGCAATAGTTAATTGAACCCACAGCAGTCGCGTTAGATCCCCTCCAGCACTATATGCATAACCTTTGTTCTCGCAAGCATAGAGTCTTCTTCAGGATATATCCATAGTGCTTTTGTTCTTCTGCTGGAACATCCTTGGTTACCTGAACTCTTTTCAACTCTCCTTCTGATTAATGTTCTTTCCTTTCTCACAACATGACTTTGCCTCCACTTGTTCTACACAGGCTAGGATACTACTGGCCCCCGGGTTTGTAGCTGCTAATGACAATCAACAGCCATACGTACAGAGCAATCCCAGTCAGGCAACTGTGGCCGGTCCATCACATTTCAAGCACATATCAGATGTGCCTTCTGAAGGAGGTCTATTTGTTGAAGAGCCAGCATCTCTGGTTCAACCCGAACGCCTTGGAGAGTCAGATGAGCTGAGATCCAGGTTCTTGGATGACATTGATAAAGATAGTAATATTCAAGATGGAGACACTTCCTGTCTAGCTACAGGCACTATGAGTAATGTTGAGGAAGATCTCTTACCGGGCACATATTCCTACGATGTTGAAGATGGTGAACATGATTGTTTTCCTCCCCTTACCTCCTGCGTCGGAACTCGTTGGTATAAGGCACCTGAGCTACTTTACGGTTCCACAAATTATGGACCAGAGATTGATTTATGGTCACTAGGTTGTATTTTTGCGGAGGTTTTGCGTCTGGAACCACTTTTTCCTGGAAATTCAGACATTGATCAACTCGGCAAAATATTTAGCGTTCTTGGAAAGTTATCTGAAGAAGTCTGGCCTGGTTGTGCAAATCTTCCTGATTACAAAATAATTTCATTTGGTAATGTAGATAATCCAATTGGCTTAGAAGCATGTCTATCCAACAGGTCAACTGACGAAATTCTGCTCGTAAAAAAATTGCTATGTTTTGACCCGGCTGGTAGAGCTACGGCAATGGAATTACTACATGACAAGTATCTGAACGAAGATCCTTTGCCTGTGCCATCGTCTGAACTGAGGATTCCCTCCAAACATAGTGGCGCAGATGAAGATTCACCTGATGAATTAGGTGAGTATAGGGATTTTAACTCTGACTCAGACTTTGATGATTTTGGCCCAGTGAAAGTATCAAGCACTGATTATGGTTTCTCAATTAAGTTTTCTTGAGCCCCCTGGTGTATAATTTTGTTCTTAATTTACTTTTCTTTTCCCCAAAAATTTTGTGACTGAACTCTCCTCACATTGGTAGAAGTGATTCCTCTCAGAGTGATAGAGATTCTCAGTTTGCCATGTGATATCCAAGTATCATCTTTGCTGCAGGCTTTGTAATGTTGCAGCACTTCATGTATTTTGTTGCAAGGGATTCTCAAAGTTTTGTAAGTCGTAACAATTGTGGCTTCCTCTGTTGGAATAGCAATTAAGAGACTGAGACGTGTACGTAAGCGGCAAGTCTATATTATTAGTATTGTTTTTGTGCTGAAGGAGACTTGTTGTATTGTGCTACAATCTACTTAAAAGGTTCCTACAGCGCTACTTCAATGAAGAATTGGATCCCATCTGTTTCATTTTCAGATTAAGTTTTTTTTGTTTCCCACCCGGTGTTCGTACCTGCATTGGGCCCCCGACTATATCCGGATTCGCTTTTGTGTCTCTTTCTTCCACTTCCGTTGGTGGGTAAACAAATTTTCATCTCAAACGACATGTACACTATTCTGAAAAAAGAAAAAACTAAACTAATCCTTTAAGTTTGAGGCTTCACTCAAAATGATTCATAATGTATTACGATGATTATTACTTTGGTTTAACCATGTGGTATTCGAAATTTATTAAACCGATCAATTTTTATTCACTCCTCTGCCAAGAGAATTGGCGATATTTATAGTTAGTTTTCATCCTTAATTATGGCAAGTTTCCTCTTAATTAATGCACATTATTTTTATTTCCATATATATGGAGTACTGTTATTTGATTTCCGTATTTGTTGCCATTAATATTCGTTATTTGGAAAAGTTCTATTTCTTATTCAAACCGATGGTAACAAAGAGATAAGAGCCAACGAAGTGATATGTTTCATTGGCCAACGAAGCAATGTATACTTATTTTAAGTCTCATTAACTTTTCTTTTTCTCAAAAAATAAAATATGACGTTAGGCCTCATTATATAGAAGTTTACACAAGGAATTTTTAGTATGTAAAATTTTGGTTGATTTAGAACCTCTACATATTAGGAAAATAATGTATAAAATTTAGTTGATTTCGAACTCCTAATTATTAGAAGAATAATTGAATGACTATTTTGTCTAACCAACGCATTTAAACCGAATAAAATTTCCTGAAGCGATTGTAAAAGGTATACAGTTTTATTTTGTATTAAAAAATAATCAATTATGTCTAACCAACGCATTTAAACTATATTACAGTGTTGTACAACAAACATCTGCGAGCCTCAAACCGATGGTAACAAAAAGATAAGAGTCAAAATTCAATACAACAAATAACACATTTAAACCATATGCGAGTCTTGACACGTGTCAAAAATGGCGAAGGAATATAATTCAATACCGCAATTACTGTTATTTGATTTCCTTATCTGTTGCCATTAATCTTCGTTACTTTATTTGGAAAGTGTGTTAAATGAATTGAGTTAAATTATGTGTTAAACAAAAATATTGATAGACATTTACGAGAAAAACTTTTATTTCAATTTTTAATCTTTTATATATTACAAGTTTCTTCAAACTGTCCAAGTATAATCCACTTGAGAAGGAGTGTCATATATAGAACATTTTATATTCATATTCATCAACTTCAGTAAATTGAAGAATAAAGCTTTTAAAGATACTTTAAAGCGTTACTGACGTGATAATCCTTTACCAAAAAGCTCAAGACTAAAATACCAGGACAAAATCAAACTATGCTAAACTAATTTCAATACTAAGCTAAGCATTTTCCAAAATTAAAATTTTTGGAATAAAATACTGGCTAATTCTTAAATATAAGCCGTAAAAAATGGCTGTTTGTGTACTTCTCCCGGTCTTTGGGCTGGTCTAATGTGAAATTGAGCTTATTCTTTGGGGGCTTTTGTATTTATATCCGCTTTTTGGGTCACGTTTTAACTTATATCCGCTTTGCAAAAAAAAATTGCAAGCGTACCCACTTTTCGCATAAACTTCAGGCATACGGGCCTGAAGTAGCAAAGGCAATCAGACAAACTTTAGCATTCTAGGCTTTTTCAAAAACTTCAGCAGAAGTGCTGAAGTTATTTAGTTCATTTATAAAAACTTCAGCACTGAATAAGCTGAAGCTTTGTCCTGGATTAATTAGTTTTGTCATAAAGCTTTTTCAAAAACTTGAGCAGAAGATGCTGGAGTTATTTAGTTCATTTGTAAAAACTTCAGCACTAAATAAGATGAAGTTTTGTCCTGGATTAATTAGTTTTGTCATAAAACTTTTTCAAAATTTCAGCAGAAGATGCTGGAGTTATTTAGTTCATTTGTAAAAACTTCAGCACTAAATAAGATGAAGTTTTGTCCTGGATTAATTAGTTTTGTCATAAAACTTTTTCAAAATTTCAGCAGAAGATGCTGGAGTTATTTAGTTCATTTGTAAAAACTTCAGCACTAAATAAGCTGAAGTTTTGCCCAGGTATCAGGAAGGCGGCGCGGCGCCTAAAGTTGTAAAAATTAAGGTATAGATTAAATAATTTTAAAAATATAAGTATAGGTTAAATGGGGGCGACCAAATAGGGCATCCGTGCAATTTCTACTATTCTTTGGAGCTAAATTATGTGAGCCGAAAATTGGGGCATTCTTCCATTCCATTGTACATTCTTAATTATATCTTTCCTTTTTGTTCTTCACTTTTCTACTTTAGACTTGTCCCCAGTGACAAAGTTAGGAATTTTGGTATAGTTTCAACATTAGCAACTTTCACCTGAAGATCATCAATCAACAGAGCGTATCTACGAGATCGAATCCCGAATCCCATTTCAGTTAGGAATTTTACGTGTTTCATGTTTTTGCCCATGCCTTCATCACAAAAGGGTCATTCACTGCAACCATGCATGCACGTAGTACTAATTAAAGCAGCGGATCTAGAATTTTTACTACAGGTTGTTATAATTGCTATTTGATTTTTGTATCTGTTGCCATTAATATTCGTTATTTGGAAAAGTTCTATTTCTTATTCAATAGAACCAATTATGTCTAACCAACGCATTTAAACCATATCACAGTGTTGTACAACAAACATCTGCGAGCCTCAAACCCCGTGAAAACTTATGACCTTACAAAGGTTTTGAACCCCCTTGACTATTAAGCTACACTTTTGGACTGTGTCAAGGGAATTCAAAACTTAATATATAAAAGTAAAAAATTGATTTTTACAGAAATAGCCGGTCGAGTTTACTATCTACTTTTCCTATCAGGTATATATACATAAATTATACGTTCATTACACGCAATTATACACATATTATACATGAATGAATTGTACATATAATGTTATAAATCATCAGCTTATTCTAGTTTAAGAGGTTGAGTAAACAGCTATTTAGGTGAATTTTTGTGTCGTTGTGTGTTATGCACGTGACATTTGTATATTGATACTTCAAACATGTAAAAAAAATTTACCTTCTCAATGTGTAAAAGTTAAATTTAGTTAAAATTTGATTATCATGACTAAAAACACGTGATAGAAAATTTGACGGACTACTAAAAAAGGTACTCCTTCCGTTTCAGTTTATGTGGACCTATTTTTTTTTTGTCCGTTCCAAAAAGAATGACTCCTTTCTAAATTTGGTAACAATTTAGCTTAAACTTACAATTCTACCCTTAATGAGAAGCTTTTATAACCATACAAATACTCTGGACCCTTCTTGACTTGTTTAGGACCACAAACTTCAAAAGTTTTCATTTTTTCTTAAACTCCGTGCTCAGTCAAACAAGTTCACATAAATTAAAGCGAATGAAGTAAAATATTTAAAGAATAAACTCCAAAAAAGGAACTCCGTTAATGTCAAACGCCTTAAAAGGTTGAAATGTGCCAAACGCTTAATCAATATCCTACAACAATGACCCTAAAACAGGATACCTATATATGATCTCAAAAATGATTTTCCGAATAAAATTTCCGAAAGCGGTTGTAAAAGGTATACAGTTTTATTTCGTATTCAATAGAACCAATTATGTCCAACCAACACAACAAATATTCGAGAGCCTCAAACCGATGGTAACAAAGAGATAAGAGCCAAAATTCAATAAAACAAACAACGCATTAAAACCATATTCGAGTCTTGACACGTGACAAGAATGGCGAAGGAATACAATTCAATACCGCAAGTACTGTTATTTGATTTCCTTATCTGTTGCCATTAATATTCGTTATTTGGAAAACTGTGTTAAATAAATTGTTAATACCCGAAAAATACAAAATCAATTGATTTGACCTTTGAGCTAAATTCTGGGTTAAACAAAAATGTTGATAGACATTTCCCATAAAACTTTTATTTCATTTTTTAATCTTTTATTATATTATAAGTTTCTTCAAACTGCCCAAGTATAATCCGCCACACCTCTTTTTTCCCGATAAGGTTTGGGGATAAGGGAGTTTTTCCAATTTAAATGACATAATCAATTTTGAAATTATTTATTAATTTCAGAGTCGTCACTTGGAGTATTTATGGTGTCCCAAGTCACCAGTTTATTTTAAATCCCAAATCGAGGAAGTTTTGACTCTGTTTTAAAAGTCTGCGAACCAGAAATCCGGGTAAGAAATTCTGTTAACCCGAAAGAAGGTGTTAGGCACTCCCGTATTCCGTGGATCTAGCACGGTCGTTTAACTATTAATAATTGACCTATTTATCTAATTAATTACATGTCTTAAACCTATTTTTCATTTTTAAACCTTTTGAACCGCTTTTAATAATTATGAAATTATTCTGAAACAAGTCATGATGGCGTACATTTGTTGTTTTGGACACGTTGCAAATCCCGCCACATGAAATGCACCCGCAATTTACAACATATTTATTTTAATTATTGTTTGAAGTTGTAGTCGAATAGCATAAAATACTAACCCGAATGTAGATTACGTAATCATGACTATGGTCATAATGATTTAATTACGTATCTAAAGCAAACTATTATTTTCATAAGTTCCTTTGTTTTTCCTAAATTATTTATAATGTTAATCTTAAGACGTATTTTTGGACTATATATGTTTGTTCAAGATCTTCTAAGACTAAGTTTGAGATTATTGTAAGGCATGAGTGTGATGGAAGGAGTTATCTATTTTCTCTTTGTAATTGTGAGGTATTTAATTTATTGACTAAACTTATTGGGACTGGCAGATTTATACTCAAATCAGCCCATGCATATTCTAATTTGATTGATGCAAATGGGTTACTACATGTATGATTTTTCCAATCTTTTACAACTAAGTGTTTTAAGGTACAAATTAAGGACATGTCTATTAAATATTCCTGGTCCTAAATGAAAGGAATAGGCTTATTATAAGTACTGTAAATCCGGCCCAGCTTCATGCCTAAGTACTGGGCCAGTCACGATTTTACCATTTTTTGCCCGTTTTTGAAGTTGGTTGACATAAAAAGACTACAACATGTAAGATTGTTCCAAATCTTCTTAAAACTAAGTGTTGAGTTAAGGACATGGGCCATTAGAAATCTGGCCCAGTTTTGTGTTAAGCATATTGGGTCAGTACCTTTATACAGCTTCTAAAGAAAAACATGTTGTCTGGCCCAAGATCAATTTATACCAGAACATGTATGTATAAACAAAGCATTTGAACAAAATTTAAGTTGATTATAATTAATTCAGATACATACTGATACCTTGAGAATACTGAAAAGTACCCAAATTATTGGGTTTAAATCCCAGGCCCAATGACCTGGGTTCAAACTTGTTCGGGCTAATTGGGCAACTTTTTACAAGTCTGATTCGATTCCTACATTCAATTTTAGAAGCAGGAATCTAAATCATTAAAAATAACAAGATGAATCAATCTATTACAATAGTCAAGAAAGAAAAAGGGAGGGGAGACAGTTGTTTTCAAAGCTGAAATTTTTACAAGGTCATAAAAAATACAATTATACATAAAAATAAATGTCCTAAGCTAAATAGCAAATCGAAATTACTGTTGTTTCAGCCTTAATCAGACTAGAGTTGTTCCGGACTTTAATCATAGAATCAAATACCTGCAATTTTACTGATTTTTTCTAACAACAAAACATAAGAAAAAGTTATGCATTATTATGGGGTGAATCTGACCAACTGGTGGCCAGATTCACTTTCCTAATGTTGTTTCAAACTAAGGACAGTATTGTTGTTCATGTACAAGTAACACTCATGCAAATCAGGAAGCACAAATAGCCATAATAAATTTCAGCTTAAACACAAACATAAATAGACATCTAACAAACAAGGTTTTATTTAATACAAAAGGGTTGTTGCATACCTTTAAAGAGAAAGAAAATAGCAAGAATATGTGACCAAATAAAGGTCAGAAAATCAGAATTTTTTTGAGCTCAACACAGCAACAAAAGACCAACAGCAACAACCAGCAAAAATACCCAGGAATAACAACTTGAGTAGACCAGAATTTTGAAAAGAAAATCAGCAAAAAGACCAGTTTTTTCCTAGAAAATCCATGGCCAAGAGAAAACCAATTTTTCAGAATGGTCTTGCATCCATTTTTTGGTATTTTCGATGTTTTTTTTTTATTTTTTAGAGTAGTGGTATATTTTCAGAATAGTATTTTTCTAATGAGTGTGTGTGTGTAAATTTCAAACTGAACTTCTCTAAATTGTGTGTTTTTGAGAGCAGTCCTTTTTATCAATTTTCAGAGAGTTTTTTTTTTCTTATATTGTGTGTCTACTTGTGTGTGTGATTCTCTGTTTTTCAGAATGTAGTATAGTCTATATATAGGCTGCCTAGGGAGGGCATATGTAAGGAATATTCCTTATCTTTTAAAATCTGAAAATAGTACAGTACAGCTATCCATTCTTATCATATTTCAGCATCTTTGTAACAGCTAGGACACTTGTATCATTTCTAGAAGGTTCTTCTATTTACAACTCCTTTTTTATTTCTGAAAATTACTGTTTTTATCTATAAAAAAATTTGATTTAATGAATTTCTTATTTTGTTTTGATGTTTATCCTTATTCTTGAAGCTTCTTGAGCTGTTACAACTAAGATTTTTCATTTAAAGTTCCTAAACTACCCTGAAATACCCTCTAAAATTACCCCTTTATAGTTCAGGGTTAAGTTATTCATTAATGTTGAATAATTTTAACCTAATTAAGTGATTAACACTAATGAAGAAGCTGGAAACTTAAACCTCTTCAAGAGTGAAATGGAATAGACCTAAACAAGATAATTATTCGAACCTAAATGAGTTATTTTCAGGATTTAGGTTAACTAATTCAAGTGATTCTACTATGGGCAATTAGTTAAGTAATTAAACTTACTTAGTTATCCCAAATTAGGAGTTAGGCTTTTAGTTTCAACCTAAGCTTAGGCTAACTAGTCCAAAGTTTAGGCAACAAGATTAGGGGCTAACCCAGATTATTACTTTAAATCAACCTAAAACAATACATGAGTAAACTATTAGTGATTAATACACATAGTGATTGTTGCACTGTTTTACGAGTCGAAAATATTGGAAAATCCTAAACTAAAATTAATTGAGTTATGCAAAAAATCAACAAATATACCTACAATTAATTCAAAACAGTAATTAACAGAGAGATGAAAACATAGGAAGCATAAACTAATTAATCTAAGGATCCGAAACTAGACCTAATTTAAAAGACAAACATGCCACCTAAATTATGGTTGCCAAAATCAGTATTCCATTTTAAAATACAGAGGTTTGCTAAATAATTCAAGATGAATCAATTAAGTTCAAATAAACAGCTAACAAGCAGGATTATCTATGATGGAAATCAGTTAACTGATATACCTAAACAACTAATGGTCTAGCTTAGGGGGAAGAAACACAAAGAAATATCGACAATTAGACAGCCTTTAATGGAAGGAGAATGAGAGTTTAGGAAACTTAAATATATTAGTCTATGAATCAGAAAATATATCTAATAGTAAGAAACACACGAAAACAAGGTAAACATGCTAAGCTCATAATCAACTAGGTCCAGAAAGATTGAAAAGAAAACCTAAATTCAGATTTCACGATTAAAACGGCCAAAACAGAAATTTAACCTAGGTAATTAACAAAGACAGAGAGAGAGAGGGTGTACCAGCTAGGTTAGAACAAGTTTGGCCGAATTTGGTCGGCTCGCCGGACTTTGGCCGGATTCCGGCGGGTTTGAAACGAATCAAACCCACGTGAATCACTTGCTCTTGTCAAAAACAAGTGACTCACGTAGGTTCGAGCCATTGATTCGCTTTAATCCGTCTAGGTTTAAATTTTTAGGGTTTCCGATTCCTAGATCTAAAATTGGTGGAGTTTGGTGAGGTTTTTGGGAAAACAGGTGAGGGATTAGGGTTCAGGGCGAGGAGGAAGTTGTCTATGGTGAGTTTGGTTGATTTTGGGGTTGGTCCGCCGCCAGTGGGCAATTTCCGGGCGCCGGAGAATGGTGGTGGACAACGAGGGTTAGAGAGAGACGGGGAGCCGAATTGGGAGATGAGTTTGAGAGGGGGGAGGGTATTTGAAACAGTTATATAGGTAAGGGGGTTTTGAGTTCAGGACTGTTGGATCAAGATGATCCAACGGTTGGGGTTAATGGAGGCTAAAACGATGTTGTTTTATTAAGTGGGGGTTTGGACGGGTTTGACATTTGGGCTGGTGTAGATGGGTATTAGGAAGAAGGGATTTGGGCCTGGTGTAATGGCCCAGTCCGGTTTTTAATTATAATTTAACTAATGAGTTAATTAAAAGTGAAGCCATAATTTAATACTTATAATTACTTAAAGAATAAATTTTGTAAAAAATGATCAAATTATGCAACTAAGTATTACACTAAATCAAAAACCTAATTATGCAAGATAATAAAAGTTTTAAGATATTTTTTTTATTATCTTATATTTTATAAATTTAAAAAGATGAATTATGATCATACAATGTAAATAATTCACAAATAAATACTGAAATTTAACAAAAATCTATAAATTATTTATCAAATTTTATAGGAGTACTTATGAGATGAAAAATTACATGCTCACATAATCCACTTGAGAAGGAGGGTCATATATAGAACACACATTATATTCAACTTTAGTAAATTGAAGAATAAAGCTTTTAAAGATACTTTAAAGAGTTGCTGACATTTAAAAGAAAAAATTGTGTTGTCTATGTCGAGAGAATTGGCGATATTTATAGTTTGTTTTTCGTCCTTAATTATGGCAAATCACGTTGTATGGAGATTTCCCTCTTTTTGTAGGTTACTACTATTTCCTTAATTATTGGAGTACTGGTTCGTTCTCATATTATGCGATTTTACTCTCAATTAATGCACATTATTTTATTTCCATATATATGCAGATTTTCCTCTTACTTTAAGATTACTAGTATTTTCTTAATTAATTACTTGGTCAGTTCGATCTCATATTATGCAATTTTCCACTTAATTAATGCACATTAATTTTATTTCAAGTGATTTATACATGAAAGAGAACATTGACGGAAAAGGAAATAAAAGAATAAGCAAAAAGAAAAATATACACTAATATGAATATTTCTGTCTAGAGTAAAAGGGAAATCTGCATATATATATATATATATATATATATATATATATATATTTATGAACATGTGTTGCATGTTAATAATGGCATGTGATAGTTTAAATATTTATTTATATGTAGGAACAATAAAATTAATTCATGAGGAAAATTTTATGTATATTAAAACAATAATCATCTAAATGCCGAAAAATATTATTACATTAGCATAATACATAAATTTAAAATAAAGGACATCGTCAAAACTTACACAAATGATCAATTTTGTCATGTTAGTTAGATAATTATGTATTATTTCCTCTGATCCACTTTAAGTGATATTTTGGTTTCTTTCACACATATTAAGAAATCCACCTTTTAGCATTAATTAATAAAATAATTAACCATATTAACCTTAAAGTGGACCGGAGAGAGTATATTTTAAAAGTATTTAATATGATAGTATCTTATTGAACACTTCTTTGTGGGCGATATATTTTTGTATGTATATTTCCTCCTAATGATTTGGTTGCTCTGCCATATTAAGGACCGGAACTCTTATTGTCGATCTTGATATCCCTCTTGAAAGTGTAATATATAGTTGTTCATGCAAGAAAACATATTGCGATAAATGTAGTCCAAATATTTAGGATGTTTGTCCTTGTGCTTTATTTATTATATTTGTAAAAAATAAACATATTAAAAATATTTTCATACAAATTTAAAAGGATATTCCTTAGTTTCGAAAGTCCTAAGTTGAATTCAGGGATAAGAATATACTTAGAAGCACCTTGACCAATATCATAATTTTTGCATGTATGACGTTATTGTCAAAACTTCTATATGCCATCCGTGTGCTATTACATAAGCTATTCAGCGTATCTAAGTTTTTCAGTAGCATGACAAACACATTTTTCTTCAAAATCAATCTACATACAATGGAATATCAATTTTAACTTCGTCTATTATATATACGGTGACACTAACATACGTAAGAAACAACAAGCATATATGGTAGAAGGTCATTTGATATTAAATTATTTAAGTATTCTTCTTGATAGTAATTATTGATATCATTTTCTACTGAGTCAAAAATTAAAAAAAATTGTTTTTACTGTCAAGTTTTGTAATCAATATTTTATTTAGTTGATCAACATATTTATTTTTACTAGCTAAGATAGCTTTCTATTTCTATCATGCGATTTGCACAAATTGTATTTTAATCTATTAATAGAAATATTTCTCTTATTAAATGCAATACTATCATCATTTGGGGATCTAATCAAGTGTTAAGGAAGAACCAAATCATATTTTATTGGATGATCTTCTTCGTTTCTAACATTAAGCAATAAGACATTGAATACTGGATTTGTTCTTACTTTATATTTCTTGTCAGTTGAATCTTTTTCATTTGAGACCAGAAGTATAACTTTGGCAAGCTAGCTTTTACAGTCTCTGCTTTTATCATTTTAGAACTACTGGTAGTACTTAACAAAAATCACCTCCCAAACAATTAGTTTTTCACCAAACGGTTCACCAATATCCAAACAGTTCATTAATTGAATTGGATTTTCTTGCTAAATAATTAATTAAAAGATTTAATTTTATTCTATGTTGATTCATCTCTTAATATTATTTCATCTATTGTTTTGAATATTTAATCTTAATTATAATTTTATCCACCATAAAGTTCATTTTTAAAGAGTAAAAGATTGATATGACGTTTCACTTTTAGATCTTTATGTTTGAAGAATCATTAGTGGTATTGACTCTTACTAACTATTTTTTTCTCTTTCTCACACATTTATATTCTTAAATATTTTTTTAGTTGTTGTTTAATAATTGAGTATTTTTCAGTATTACACGAAAATCGATTAAAAAATATTATTTGAGTAGAAAAATAATTCAAATATAATATAAAAATATATTATCTTAGTGATATTTTTTTCTTCTCAATTTCAACTCTTTTTGCAGTCCATTTACCATTACTTTTATTTTTTCTTGGTATTGAACGTTATGGAGTGGTAATGAATTGCCAATACAGAGAATTATTATGAAATTGATTGTATCTAAAACTTCCTACATATTTTTAATAAGAATTTAATAGATTAAATTTTAAAATTTAAAATATTAAAAAATTAGTATACCCGGTATTGTAGTCCAAAAAATAAGTTATTGTATGTATGTCATTTTCTTATGAGTTCTTCCATTTAATATTTTAGGGCTATTTTTAGTTTATTACTATTGTATTTGTGCTTTTATAATAATAAAGGCTCTCTTTTTTCAAAATCGATTCGGACAATACAATACATACTCAAATTAGTCCAAATAATAAGTTATTGCAGTTATGTACTTTCTCTATGAGTTCTTCCATTTAATATTTTAGGGTTATTTTGGTTTATTAATATTGTATTTTGTAGTTTTATAATAATATAGGCTCTCCTTTTTTAAATAGATTTGGATGATATAATACATTCTCAAATTAAATTAGTAATATGTCACGACCCAAATTTCCCTCTGTTGGGCATCGTGATGGCACCTAGTCTTAGGGACTAGGTAAGCCTAACAGTTACTAAGTAACAACGATAATAAAAGGAAAACTAACAGTCTCGATATAGAATCTCAACAGAATGTATAAGCTTTCCCAAAACCGGTAATACAAGTCATAAGCTCTACGAATCTTCTACAACTTCTAAGTACAA
>ML385090.1:0-30212 GCA_005239525.1 Nicotiana knightiana
AGAGTCAAAATTCCTCAATTTGGGATTTAAACCGGTGACTTGGGACACCAAATAAACTATTCCAAGTGGCGACTCTAATAAAAATAAAATATTCCCATTTCGAATAATGTCACTTTAAGTGGAAAAACTCCCATACCCCTTTTAAGGCGTATAAAAAGGGAGGTGTGACATATGGCCTGAGTGTGAGTATGTTGGAAGACCTCTCATGTTGTGTAGTTGTGGAGTGAAGCGGATTTCTCTGTTGGGTTATGAGTTCCTATCGATGTCTTCTGAGTTGATCGTTTGCCCCAGTAACGTTCATGTATTTGATTGACGGTGTATTCCAGTCGTATTAGAACTCCTTATGTTTGTATTCATTGATGGCATCCTAGGATATTCGCGTAGCCGGGAGTAGCATACTCAGTATCTGAGGATGGAATTATAAGGATTCAGGGAGGAAAGGCTCTATGCCAATTCTCCGAGTATGTAATTTGGCTCGGTTCAGTAGCATTCTTGGGACACGTGGTGTCCAGTGAGGGTATTCATGTGGTCAGTCATGTGTGGGTAGAGCTTCCAGAAGCTCGATATTTCTGTGACCGCCGCTCCAATGTTAGTTCTACCATCGGCTTCAGGTTTTTATCGCGTATTGTGATGCCTCGAGGGTAGGCGATGTTGTTTCCAGATGCAGGAAGGTGTAGTGATTGCGTGATAGTTTTGGTATTCATAAGTGTATGGAGAGATAGCAGTTGAGGCTAAGAGGGCAGGGTTATCTCCTGCTAGTTTTCCTAGGGTGTGTGGTCCCTATGTAGTTCTGTAATGAGTTCTCTTCTACCAGTAAAAGATATGTAATAATTGGAGTTTGATCGCTTGTGGAAGTTGGCATGACTATGGAAATGGTGGATGCGGGATTGGCAATTGACTTGAGTGTTAGATGGTTTGGTTCACATAAGCTTATGAAGGATTTAGCTAAATCCCACCACAGCATGGTGGTAGTGATGATGTGTGGGCGTAGTCTTGGTTGTCTTGATCCTTGGCTTTGAGCCAAGTGGGGGAGTTCGTCATTGATAAGTTGATTACATGATTACGTGTGGTATTAGTTCCAGTTCGAGGTATAGTGGTAAATCAGTCATGACATGCAGGTATGGGGTCTGGGAATGTCATGAGTAAGGGAAATTTCTTCGATGTAGGTTGTAATGTACTTTGTTGGGAAATTTGGGTTCTATTGAATGATTTAGTTGAAATTGTAAAAAGGTATAGTGTGTGCAGCGTATGGATTTTCTTGTGATTTCAAGTGAGTGGATTACTTTCCTAATATGTTAGTGTGCAAACAGGCCAGGTCGATTCTGTCTATTGGTCAGTGTGATTGAGATTTATGTTAGAGGATGTCAAGACTTGTGGTATTCTATATATCGAAGTAGTAGTTGCTTCTCTCTGAAAGTTCAAGCGAGTTCTTGGAGTGCTTTTGTAAGAAGCCCCCTCCTGTTGGCGTGCTATAAAATGGAATTCGATTGGTGATCGTGTTTGGTAGCTATTCGGTGTATCGACATCCCGGTTTTATCAGGAAGGTGAAGGTAATGGCTTTAGATTCGTAGAAGTCCCTTCAGGTAATTTGAATGTGGTACTTTTGGGGATAATTGGGAGAGAGTATTCGGAGACTTATGAACCTTAGATGGTATGGTTATATGCTTGGGTCGCGTGTGGTAAATCTGGGTTGCAAATTTATGGTATTACGGCAGGAAGAAGTATCAATTTGAAGGTAAGTTAGAAGAAATCTGGGTAAATAGGGAACTTGGTAGTAGGTCGGATCGGCATGATAAGGGATACGATTAGTTCTTCGGGTGTTCATAAGGTGATGAGTTTTTCGGGTGCTTCCTAGCAATGCTCTTGGATTTTTGGTGGTCTGCGTAGTTTGGTTGGGATAGAAGAGTTCAGTCCTGATGGTTTGGTGTTCTGCAAATGGGATTTCGGATAGTTCCTGGTGGTTTCTACCGCGGTTAAGGGTTCATATTTTCTTGTGGCGTGTAGTGAGTTTGTTTCTAAAGGGGATCCAATGGATGTTCTTGTCTAGTTGGGTACGTAGTTGCTTGTGACTCAGAAGGGACCATGGAGCTCCCATATTTTTCCTAGGTTGGCATGGCATGTGCGGTATGTTGGGTGGAGTTGAGATTTGCATATATAAGGTCACGGTTCGGTTCTGGAAGGAATATCATGAACTCTTAAGCCGCATGGGCAGTTTTAGATGACTAGGTAGATGATATCACCAATTGGTGCGACTTGATGAGGGTATTTATTTCAGAAAGAGCAATGTGTTTGAGTTAAGGGAACTTCATTGGTATCGTGGCGCCCTATTGTTGGATCGACTGTTGATATTCAAGGTTGCTTGGTAAACGGAAGGATGATAGGAGTTTCTTTCATGGAATGTGTGAGTATTTGGGATGTGTTATGTATTCGAGCGGTGGAGTTGTGATCAGATATGGTAATCCGTACATTTCATGGACTTCGAGACTGAGAGTTCTCATAAATAGGATATTGTGGAAGTGAACTGTGAAGATGCGAGTTGATCTAGTTAGATGTTAGTATGTTCCAAGATTCTGTCATTATGGACTTTTCGGTAAGTTATCTACATGTTGTTGGTGATTAGAGTTAATTTAGGGTCACTGGTAGGCTAATATGGGTGCATGTTCTGCACCGGGTTGAAATTGTTGGCTCCAAGTTTCTATTATTGAGAAATGTACCATTTGGTTGTGATTAAGTTTATTCATGTTCTAGAGTGATCTATGAGTTACCCTTCGATGTCGCGAGGAGTGGTGATTATTGGTCATATGCACATATGGTGCGGTTCTAATTGGGCTTTATAGCTAGATTTGAGTAAGGTAAGTAACTGGGTGTTATGGGATTGAGGCGTGTTGGTTATATACCTTCTGTTTCGGGTGGCATCGTATCGTCTGGTTTTCCCCTGTGGTTATGGAAATGCATTTTGAGTACTTGATGTCGAATTTCGAATGGTTATTGATTTTTGGGCAAGGTGTCTTGAAATATTCCAAGTGGGCCAGCAGTTGGATGAGATCGGACGGTGTAGCGGAGTTATGTAGGGGTGTGACCTTTGGTATCGGATTCATGAGTTTTTTATTTTTACGGTGTGTGCCAGGCTGTTAGTATGATATGGTGATGGTAATTGTTAATGGAAGGATAGTCCTCTCGTGTGGATCTTTTATATAATTTGATTTCATTGGGGAGTTGCTGATAAGTGCACGTGTTGCACAGGTTTTGGCTTCGAATTGTATCAAGGTGACATGTCTTCAGGGTGGTTGTGATAGATGAGAGGAGGTCATTGGGGCTAGAGTGAATATTTTGGAATTCTCTACAGCATAGTTGGAAGGACATATATCGGGAGTCGGCTTAGAAATCTGCTATAATTCATGTTTGGGAAGGGAGAGTTTCATGCCTGGCTGATCGGACGAATGGTTCTTAGTTCTATGTGCTTCTTTAATTTCGGCAGTGTATGGAAGTGTTAGAGCGAGGCATTTCTTGATAAGAAGTGGTGTACCGGTATTGGGTTGTTCTGAGCAGTTATTGTGGTAAAAGAGTTATTGTTATGAGTGTTTGAGTCACGCGGTATATTATGTGATTTCATCTGGGGTGCGTATATGGCTTGATTCAGCACGTTCAGGCTTGTTCAGTTTATATTTATGGAAATTTTGATCTTACATATCATTTCAGAAGTGGGAATTTGGTTCAAAGGTTATGGGCCAAGATTGGATTTCGAAATTCCAGCGGTATTGTGCTATTGGACCTAATGTGATAGGGTGGCGTGGGATCAACCCCGGGTATGTGCATGGTACGATGCGTAACAATTTGATAGTGTTGGAGAACAACTTTTAGCACGTTCGAGGACGAACGTATGTTTAAGTGGGGGAGGATGTAACGACCCCGTTGGTCATTCCGAGAGTTTAGCCCCGTTTCCCCCGTTTCTGCTTCATTTTATGTGGTTCCGCTTCATTTATGTGTGTTGGGTCGGTTGGTCCAGGTTCAGAGTGGTCATGGTGAGCATTGAGGCAATTAGTCTCTCAAGGTAGCCTAATAGTTGAGAAAGACAACTGAGAGTTGACTTATTGGTAAATGACCGTGGAATGCGGATTTTATGGCTTGGATAGCTTCGTTAGGTGATTTGAGACTTAGGAGTGTGTTCAGAATATTTTTGTGATGTCCGGTGTAGAATTAGGCTTGAATTGGCGAAAGTTAGTTTTTGGTGAATTTCCGTTCGGCAGTGGAAAATAGGTTATCGAGGTCTGAATGGGATTCAGGAATGTGGAAAAGGTTCGCAATGTCATTTTGGATATGTCTGCAAAATTTCAAATCAATCGGAGGTGTTTTGGTTGGTTTCGGTGTAGTTGGCGAAATTTGGAAGTTTCAAAGTTCATAGGCTTGAATTTGATGTAATTTTGGTGTTTTCATGTTGTTTTTGGTGTTTCGAAGGGTCGACTAAGTTGTAATAATGCTATGGCGTGTGTTGGTATGTTTGGTTGGGGCCCCAAGAGGCTCGGGATTGATTTCGGATGGTTGGCGTGGTCTTTGGACTTGGGAATTTATAGCAATAGCTGCTGGTGTGAAAGTTCTGGTGTTGACCGCACCTGCGGTCGGGAAGCCGCAGGTGCGATGTCGCAGGCGCAATGGGAGGAGCGCAAGTGCGAAAAGTCTTGGCTGGGGATTTTTTCGCAGGTGCGATGTCTTGGCCGCACCTGCGAAGTCGCAAGTGCAGAAGATTGGCCGCAGGTGCGGAATTTGGTCGGGTAAGTGAAATTCCGCAGGAGCGCACCTGGGACCGTAGGTGCGTGTCCGCAGGTGAGACTAAATGTTCCGCAGGTGCGGAAATGACTGGCATAACAGTATATAAAGGGCCCCCGTGAAATTCATTTCATTTCACCATTTTTGCATGCGAGATGAGCTCTTTTGAAGGCAGATTGGAGAGGGGATTTGTGATTCTTTAGTGTAGGTAAGTTCTCGGGTTATTATCATTGTTTCTATGCTATTTTAATTCAGATTTGGATTGTATTTGGAGGATTAAAGTAAGAAAAGTTGGAAAATGGGAGGAAGGAGTTGAGAATTTATTTGCGAAACTATAGTAGGCAATTGTGGTCCGATTTTGATGTTCTTGGTATGTACGGTCTCGTGGGAGGATAAGGGTTCTTATGATGTAAATTTTATCGGATTCCGAGATATGGGGCCGGGGCTCGGGTTTGGCCGAATTTCGATATTCTTGTTTAAGTTGAAATTTTTCGATTGGATTGTGTTCCTTGAGTATATATTAATGATGTTAAACTGGTTTTGGCTAGATTCGGAGCAATCGGGAGCCAATTTGAGGGGCATGAGCATAGCGGACTAGTGTTGTGTCCCGGTAGAGGTAAGTAATGGTTATAAATCTTTTCCTGAGGGTATGGAACCCCGGACTACATATTTCTCACTGACTTTAGAAAGGCGCACATGTCGGATGACGAGTATGTGGCGCGTACTTATTTTTGGATTGGACTAGGTCCTCTCCTCGGCAACTAATGGGTTGCATATTTACTCAAAACCTTATGTTAAATTATGTTCTAAAGATTTGTGAAATATTTGGGGTATAAGCCATGTTTAGGGCCTCGTGCCGATCTGTTTAGACCCCTTGGGGGCTTTTTACTGTTGTTTTCCTCTCTATTTGTTGAGTATTTTACTCAACATCATTGTGCATACTATTTTTTTTAACTCAGCATGATTTACACCACTTTGATATTTATACTGATGTTTTGGGTCGAGTACCCTGTTTTTACTGATTCGCCCGAGGGGCCTTTCGAGTGGTTCTGCTGAGTGTGGCCGAGGGCCAGAGTGATGGTGAGGTGCTGAGTGAGGCCTAGGGCCTGATTGTGAGGATATGATACGCCACGAGGTGGTTTGATATTAGCGCTTGGGCTGAAGGAGCCCCTCTGGAGTCGGGGTCTGTACACACCCCCAGTGAGCGCAGGCGCTTGGGCTGAAGGAGCCCCTCCGAAGTCGGAGTCTGTACACACTGCCAGTGAGCACAGGTACCTACCGAGTGCCGATTGCCGATTGACGAGTGATTGGGAGGCATGAGTGACTGTGAGGTGATGAGTGACTGATTACGAGTGATGGTGAGGTATGCCCGAAGGGCTGATTATGAGTGAATGTGAGGCATGCCCGAGGGGCTAATGATGATATATGTTTTGCCCGAGGGGCTACGGATGATTTTACTTATTTCACTCTGAGTTATGAAATATTTTTTTCTCGAGGGGCCTCTTTATGATTCATTTCATTTTTATACTAAACTTTTTGGTTGAAGTTGTTGAAAAATATACTTTCTTTAAAGGATTTTTTTTCTGAAGACGATTTTAAGGCATGATGATTTCATATATCTATGTTATACTATTGGAAAGAAAGGTTGTGCCTCTTGTGATTTGATGACATTGATTTTATATGTTTCTTGCTACTCAAACCTGATTCATTTTCATTACTACTGAGTTGGCGTACTCACATTACTCCCTGCACCTTGTGTGCAGATTCAGGTGTTAGGGAAGGGTGAACTGTCTATATGTTCCTGAGATTCTCGGAGGTTTGCGAGGTAGCTGCATGCGTCCGCAGTCCTGCTCCCTTTCTTGTTTAATATTATAGAATTTATTTTTGTTGAGTTGTATATTTATGTAGATGCTCATGACCAGTGACCCCGGGTTCTCAGGGGTTGTATATATTATTCAGTATAGTTTGGCTGTTTTTATAAATGTTTAAAGGAAATTTTATGGGTAATCAGTATAGTAAAAATGTAAAAAAGAAGCTTATTATGATTTGAGTTTGGGTTTTGGCTGGCCTAGTTCCATGATAGGCGCCATCACAACTAGCCTGGATTTTGGGTCGTGACACTTTCTCTGCATGAGGCTAATCTCTGCCTTTCCCTTGCATAAGGCTAATCGTTGCCTTCATCTGCATAAGGTTAAGCTCTGCCTCCATATCTGCATAATGTTAATCTCTGCCTTCATCTTGCATAAGGCTAATCGCTGCCTTCATCCGCATGAGGTTAAGCTCTGGCTCTATATCTGCATAAGGCTAATCTTTGCCTTCATCTTGCATAAGGCTAATCGCTGCCTTCATCTGCATAAGGCTAATCTCTGCCTTTACTTTGCATAAGTCTAATCGTTGCCTTCACATATGCATGAGGCTAAGCTCTGCCTCCAATTTACATTCTTTCACCGAGACTAAGCGTTGTCTCTCAAGCATTATTTACTTTACTCTCCTTTTGGGATAAGCTTTGCCCTCAGCTTTAAAGGACTAAGCCTTGTCTTGCTGATTCTAACAACATACTATTGCATCTCATGGGCTGAAATATCGCCAACTTGTCCAAAGGCGTCATTGTCTAAAGGCATCATTCTCATAGCCGAAGACACCATGTCATGGCCTGAGGATATCTCAAAATTTGCATATCATTATTCAAAGGCGTCATAGTTCGGAGGCACCATCTTCATGACCCGAGAAAATCATTTCATGGCCTGTGAATTCTCACTGATCAACTCATGGCCCAGGACATCATGGTCCAAGGACGTCATCCTTAACCATCTGAAGACAACTTCCATGGTCTGAAGGGAATCTGCATCATGTTTAAACTTTCGCACAAATATATGCTCGTAGTATCTTTTATTACCGCGTGAGATGACAAGCAACTGTCGTCTCAGCAGGAGCGATCTCGCTCCAGTTCCTCCGACTATACCAAACTTGACCGCTCCCATAAACCATTCCTTCACCAAGATATTGTGTCCATTTATTATGATGATTCGCCGGTATATTTCACCGATGAATTCATAACTACACACTGCCTGATTCCTGTAAAACCAGGGATATGTAGGTAACTCAGGAGCTAGAGTGCGGCCTAAATCCCTCAAACCATTTTGCTCGGTCAAAATTGGCCATCATATCTTTACTCGACAACTCTTTCATCCTTTCCGGGTAAAGAGGGACAGTTGTGAATACCCAATTTTTCCTAAAATAATTTCAAAATTGCATATATACCTTCAAAATCACACATTAGTATCAATTGGTATTTTTCACAATTTTTCTACATTTTTATTAACTTGTCCAGTATTTTTATTTCTAATAAATAATTACAAAATTGCATCACAAACCATTTCAAAGACATTTCTTGATTTAATTTATTATTTTTGATCCTATTAAGTCCAAATTATTCCATAAATAGCCAAATGGGCACCTTTTGGCTATAATTGCAATAACTTTGCAATTATAGCCCATGCATATAATTCTATACTATCTTTTTACTAGAAATTAGTATTTTGTATTTTAAATACTAAATAATCATTTTTTTAAAATATTTCTATGCATGAAATTCATTTTTTATAATTAGTAACTATTTTATGAATTACTTCAATTAATTTATCTTGGGTATTTAACAAATGGCCCTATTCTATTTCAATTATAGCCTATATAACCAACCTAAATGCCTAATTAAATTAGCCCAATACACCCAGGCCCAAAATCCTACCCCTACCCAACCCAACTCTTGCTAAATCCTGGACGTTGATCAATTTTGATCAGCGACCCGGATTAAACCTTTCCTAATTTAACCTACACCACCCCCCCCCCCCTTCCCAAATCTTTCCTAATTTCACACTCGCCGTCACACTTCACTCTCCTCTCCAAATCCTCTCTACCCTAACCCTAATCCCCCCTCGCTGTTTCTCGCTTGCCGTCGACTATGGTGGATTACCACCATTCTCCAGACTTAACGGCTCTCTTACGCTGGGTTTTCTTTTGTCTTTGAGGTCCTCAAGGGACCAGGGAACAGTCCACTCACCCCTTGGCCTGTCCTCACCAGTCTCAGATCACCATGGCTTGATTTGAGTAAGATCGTCCTATTTTTGGCTAAAACCTACGGTTTCTAAGCTGGTATTTTCATCTCTTGGTTATTTTCTCGAAACCCTAATCTCATCTCCTAAAACTTTTAGATCTGTAACAGATCTGAGAAGTTTCAAACTATTTTTACTTGTTTTTATGAGAAACCTTCCATTTTTCAAAGTGTCGCTTCATTTTTTCCTAACTAGGGTTTCTGAAAACCTTTTCGTCAAAATGATTTCTGATATTTTAAGTGCTTATTCTCTGATGCTTTTATGTTTGGTCGATTTTGTTAAGTTTCTCCTTAACCCTAATCAGTTATGTTGAAACCTCTAATTTTTTTAGCACTATGTTTGGATTCTGAGTTCGTCCTTGATGTTTGTTCATTCAATTATGTTGTGTGTTCGATTCTCATGAATATTGCTTCGATTAATTAGAGTATTTTTTTTAGGGTTCCAAATTTGATTCTTCCTACTTATACTCGACTTGTATGCTTATTCATGGAAGTTTATGTTATTTCCCTTAAAGTCAGTACCATTTCGATTCTTTGAATCCCTGATTCACTATGTTACGCTAATTTCTGGTTATTTTCCCTATTTTTAGCCTTAAATTATTTCTTACCTTATTCTGTGATTGACCGTGTTATTTATTAATTCTTACTGCTTATTTCCTTAATTGAACATTTGTGTACCTACCCCTAATTACCTACTATATACTTCAGTTTGTTTTTCCTTAATTAGCTACTTGCTCTTTACCGTTGGTAAATTACTCCCTTAATTAAGGGAGGACTGTACTAGTTTTATTCTTAATTGATTGTGTGGCTCTTCAATTACTGAACAATTGATTGTTTACCTTATTTTACCTAGCTCTCGACTATTATATGTACTCCCTTCTATTCTCACTACACACACGAACACTAGTTCATAAACTCCCTCTTACACTTAAAGCTTTTTACTCTTTCTTGTTACTTGCTACTTCTATTGAACTAGCCGACTGTAAGCCAAGGCTATTTATTGCACCACACTGCTCTATAATTTGTGTGTACTTTTCTTAACTGGTATGTTCTGATTTAATTCCAAGTTCAAACTCTATATGTTCTCTTACTGCCTTGGTTTACTGATTACCAGTCTTATTTTTGACTGTTACTTCGCTTTTAAATATGTAACTAGCATGTTTAAGTCACTTTATGTACGAGTTCTGTCCTAATTCAACTCATAATCAGCATGTCTATGAATCTGCCTATTACCTCTGTAGCATGTCCCAACCTGACTTTACTTCATGTATGTAGGTTTGATTGTTTTTCTGTTTATTTACTCAGTTTCTGATATTAACCTGCTTTGCTAAGTCATTCACTATCCCTAAGTACTTCTGATTCTATGTTTAACTCTGTTTAGTACAAATATGTTCTCAACTGTCAGTTCAAAAATCCCTATGTTTGTAGTTGTATGACTAATTTCTTAAGTCCTGTGAACTCTAAGAAAAACTTATGTGCTCTTGTTGTTACATTAATATGTTCTATGTGTCCCCAATTCCCATACTCCCTGAGTGTAAACTGTGGTGATGTTTGGATTGTTTTCTGACTTCTCACAAGTCCACACTGTTTTTTTCAGAAACTGTTTTTTTACTAACCATTTCCTATTTTTCATAAAACTTCTTTACTTGGTTGAGTCCTTTTCAATACTTTTTTCCATATCAAATCCTTTTCAAAACTATGTCAAGCACTCTCACTCTACTCTTAAGCCCCTAGGTTCTACCCCTCCAGTGTGTGACTGCCTTGGGATCCTTTTGAGATCCCTCTGAACTCTAGCATAATGAAGTTGGCCTTTCCACACTGCACTTACTCAGTTTTTGTTATGAAAGTTTGGGTGTGAGCACTGCCCGGGATCCTTGAGGTCATTAGGGAACTCTAACGCACCCAGACATGAAAAATAGTTATGAAACTTTTGGCATTTGAGGTTATGGAAGGCTTGGAATTCTCAGGATACATTTGGGCCTGCTTCAGGATCCCTATAGTTTAACTTCTTCTCTTTTTATTTATGTAATTCATTCAGCTATTGGTCTGTAATAATTATTTGTAAACATATACTGGGGTGGCTAGTGAAAATGAGAGGGTAGTTGTATAATGCTGTTAATATTATTGGGTAGAAAGCATGCTTTAGGCTTTACTTTTTGTGTATTTGCATTAGAATCCATGTCCTAAGGATAATGTGTTCATCCAAATCATGTTAAACATTGCATTAGATACGTTGTTCCTAGGACTTCATATTTACTGCTAGCAGCATATCACATGTCATTAATCCATGTTTTCTTAACATTGCATCAGCTCACCATTTAGAGTTCATGTTCCTATGTCAACAAATAAACTGGACATAAAACTATCATTCTTGTGTGCATTTGGATACCATGCTCTAGGATTCTGTTTGCATTTGTTTGAATACGCCTAGTTTAACTAACTGATCCATGAAAAGGTATAAAACAGACTCACATATAATTGTCATGTTTCTAAATAGAACTGGTACAAATTCCCTTTTTAAGTCTTCCTCACCTAGAGCAGCATGTTGTAGGTTACAACAACTTCTAAACTGTTAAACATCTCATGTAATTGTGATCGCATACAGTCCCACGCTTAGGCAAGCCTTAGGTAATTAATTGCTATAAAATTGGAAACTGTTTTGACTGTGTTTACTGCTTAAAGGTTAACAGGTTTAAAATCAGTAGGTAAACTGATTAGGGACCTGTTGTTAAAGTTTGTATGAAATAGTGTTGCATATTCCTATGCATTTATGTCACTTAGATATTCTGTCTTAGGATCTTTTTTCTAATAAAAACTGCCTTTGTTTGTGTTTGAGACGTGCTATTTATTTACATTACGTGTGGAGGTTAATCTGAGCTTTTTTTTAACTACTTCTATCACTTATCTTCTAGTCCTACTTGTTCTTGCCTATCGCCAAGAATTTTCCCTTTTATCACCTTAGGGGGTTTTCTAGAACTTCCCAGACTTAGAGGTCCTAAACTCTTCCAGGACTACAAGGAAGGGACGGGTAACAGCACTCTTAGAGCTCTTTAAATAAAACCCTCTTAATAACCTTTAAGGGGTGGGATAATGGGTATAAAAGGATATGATGACCTGTGCGCTAATTCAACGTGTAGCCCCTCATTGAGGAGTGATTACCGGGCATTGCCCAGATATGATCCTATAGGATAAACAAATAGGACATCCCTTATCCTTTACATATGTGTGCTTGGACTGCTAATCTGTTAAGACCTTTATTTGTTTACATATGTGTTCTTAGACTATCTACTTGCTACTTGAATAATTCACAAAATAGTTTTGCCGGGACCCACAGTTGTGGACTTTGAGGGGTGCCTAACACCTTCCCCTTGAAGTAATTTCAAGCCCTTACCAATCTCTGGTTGTATAATTAGTGTTATAAATAACCCATGGTAGGTGCCCTAACGCGCCTTAATTCGTTACGTGGCGACTCTTCGAACTCCTTATACCCATTTTCCCAAAAGGAAACGAGTTGTCCCAATAATGTCAAAAACCCTGACCAATCCAAAAGGAGAGGAAAAAGGGGGGCGCACAGTGAGCGGTCAAGTTTGATATAGTCAAAGAGCTGGAGCAAGATCGCTCCTGCTGGGATAGCGGGCGATTACCGGGTCACCTGCAAATAAAGATACTACAAGAATATATTCGTGTGGTAATTTAAACATGATGCAGGTTCCTTTCGAACCATGAAAGTTGTCTTCGGACGGTTGAGGATGACGTCCTTAGACCATGACGTCCTGGACCATGAATTGTTCAGTGAGCGATTCGTAGGCCATGAAATGATTGTCTCAGGCCATGATGATGGTGCCTACGAATCATGATGCCTTTGAATAATGATATGAAAGTTTGAGAGATCCTCAGGCCATGACATGGTGTCTTCCAGCTATGAGGATGATGCCTTTAGACTATGACGCCTTTGGATAGATTGGCAATATTTCAGCCCATTAGATGCAATAATATGATGTTAACAAGACAGCCAAATAAAATTAGAAGATGAATTAAAGACTTAAAGTCTTGAAAATTGGAGAACGAGAGATTAGAGAATGAGAGAAATTCTGAAATTGAAATTGGGAAATGATAGTTGAGTGAAGAAATGAAGAAGAGGGGGGTATTTATAGTTTTAGAGAAGGTTAATTTTGTAAAATGAAAATAGGTTAAAATTTAAAGAAAAAAGGGCCTATTTATGCAAATATAACGTTGGGCAATGGCAGGCTGTCAGGGGTGACCGTTGCCAACGGTCAGTGGGCCCCACATGTTAAAAAAAATAAGTAAATAAAAAAATAAATAGCCGTTGTACCGGGCCGGTTAAACCGGTACACGGTTACAGTTCACTACCGGTCCTGTTACCCATTTCAAAATAATTAAACGGACCAATCCCCTCTAGCCCCCTACCCAGCCCACCCGGCCCCCTATGAACCGGGCTGGTCCGATTTTTGATTTTAACCGGTCTGGGCCTGTCCGGTTACAGGTCCACCCGGCCCGTTTTCCACCTTTAGGCACCTATTACGAGTAACTCATAGAACCAGTTTGCATTACCAGATATTAGGTAAGGGCTTGAAATTAGTTCGAGGGGAAGGTGTTAGGCACCCCTCGAAGTCCACAACGGTGGGTCCTGGCCAAACTTACTTTGTGAATTAGACAATTAGCAAATAGGCAGTCTAAGCACACATATGTAAAAGAAATAAAGACTTCTAACAGATAAGCAGTCTAAGCACACACATGTAAAAGGGATAAGGGAGGTCCTAAGTTGTTTATCCTATAGGATCATATACATGCAATGCCCGGTAATCACTCCTCAATGAGAGGGGCTACACGTTGCATTAGCGCACAGGTCATCATATCCTTTTACTACCTGTTACCCTCCCCTTAGTGGTTAGTAAGCGAGTTTTGATTAATGAACTCTAAGTGTGTTGTTACCCCTCCCTTCCTTGTGGTCCTAGAGAAGTTTAGGACCTCTACACTTAGGCAGTTCTAGACCTTCCTAAGGTGTTTAAGAAGGGTAAAAATCTAGGCGACGGCAATAACACATAAGACAATCAAATAGGGGAAGCAGTTAAGGGCTCATGTTCACCTCCACATATATAAGCAAAGAAACAGCACGTCTCAAGCACAGATTTAGGTAATTTCATAAAAGTCCTAGAGCAGGGATATCTAGGCGAGCATCAAAAACACAGAATATGCAGCATTGTTTATAAAACAGAGTGAAAGAATCCTAATCAATTTGCCTACTGATTTAAAAACCTATTAAACTTGAGCAGTTGATAAATAGTCACAATTTCTCAACTATAAGGACATTAATTACCTAAGGCTTGCCTAGGCGTGAGACTATATGCAATCAGAGTTACATGAGTTGTTTAAACAATTCGAACTTGTTTCAACCTATAGGCATGCTGATTTAATTGACGAAGATTATAACAGTTGATTTTACACAAGATACCTACGCATGAGGTTGTTTTAACCTATTTATTTGAGCGACATGAGGCAAATGCACATATAGTCCTAAAAAAGGATCTCTAATGCACATGGAGAAGGTTATTTATTAAGCAGTTTTAACAACCTAGTGGCAGGATTTCTAAGTGATCATGAATTATACAAAATCAGAAATAGAGTGATGATCTATCACATGATTCTAGTATGGAAAGCAGTAAACGTGAATGCCCTAAAACAAGATGTCTAATGCACAGATTTGGCATGGTGTAATGCAAATAAACATAGAAATCCTAAAACAGGATTTCTAGTGCATCACACAAGCCTAAAACATGATTTCTATAGCAGCTTAGCATAATGTAAATCCTAAAGCATGATTTCTACCCAGCTTTACCCCACAGGATCATATAGCTACCCTCCCTTTTCACTTACCCCAATATCTGTTTACGAAGGATTATTACAGACCAGGATTGCATAAATTACATAAATGATATATAAATTGTACTATAGGTAGCCTGATGCAGGCCCAAAGCAAACCTGGGAGCACCAGGCCTTCAATGTAGTCTCAAATGACCAGAAATCTCATAGCCAATTTGTGTCCATGTGTGTCAGAGTTCCCTAAGGACCTCAAGGATCCCGGTCAGTGCTCACACCAAGACTTTCTCACAATAGGGACTAGTTATGTGAAGTGTGGAAAAGGCCATCCCCAGTGTGACAGAGTTCAAAGGAATCTCAGGGGATTCCAAGGCAGTACACACACTGGAGGGGCAGAACCTAATGATCTAAGAGTAAAGTGAGAGTGCTTGACATGGTTTTGAAAGATTTAGTGAAAAACAGTATAGAGGTGACTCTAGGAGTGAAAAGGTTTCCTGAAATAGGAACTAGTTTAGTAGTAAAAACAGTTTGAGAAGAGTATTAAAACACTTTTGAAATCAGCAAACAATCAATTGGTCATAGAACACCCATATTAAGAACACTCAACAAACAGATTTCACACAAGTATAAAGGGGTTGGGGACACATAGAATTCACATTAAGGGAACACATGACAGTTCAATATAAAGGAATTTCCACCAACATGGATAGCTATAAAGTGAAACTCAAGTATTACTCAACGAAAAATAACATAAATCACAATATTCGACTCACGGGCATACTTGACACCAACGTATATGTACTCGTCACCTCAAATATACGTTGAACATGATACTTACACATAGCAAATACGACACGACACATATTCCCTCAAGCTAAGGTTAAGCCAAACACTTACCTCGAATTGCACAACCAAAATCAAGCCTCAATTAACGCTTTCCCTTTTGAATTTGACTCCAATTCACTTGTATCTAGACATATTTAACTTAATAACATCAATAAAGGCTAAACAATTCAATCCGAACGTTTAATTATAGATTTTATATCATTCTTCCCAAAAAGTCAAAAATAAACCCCTGGCCTGCTTGGTCAAAACATGAGGTTCGGACCAAAATCCGATCACCCATTCACCCACGAGACCGAATATATAATTAGTTCCGGAATCCGACCCCAAAACGAGGTTTAAATTCCAATTATTCAAAAAGCCCTAACTCTACCCAAATTCCCAATTTTCTACCCTTAAGAAAATGATTTGGGCCTAGAAATCTAATGCATGTTAATGGAAATTGAAGAAAATGAGTCTAAGAACACATAACTATGGTTTTGTGGTGAAATTCTTCTTCAAAAATCACCCCAGTTCGAGTTTTAGTGAAAGAGTTATGAAAATTTAAAGAACTCCCATTTTTGCTACTGTTTTTAAAAAGACTGGGAACTTATTCTATGCGTTTGGGTGCCTTGGACGCGTTCGCATAGGCTTAATCCCCCAGTCCTACGCGTTCGCGGACCACAGGCTGTGTTCGCACAGCATTACGGCAACCCATCCCCCAGCTCCCTTCCTACTCTAAGCGTTCGCGACTGACCTGGTGTGTTCACATAGAGTAAACTCCCCAAGGCTCCGCGTTCGCACCTAAGTCTATGCGTTCGCAAGTGTAAACCAGCCCCCTTCCCCGTTTATGCATTGCGTTCGCGTGGGTTACCACGCGTTCGCACAGTGTAAAAACCCAAACACCATATACAGCCAACACAACAGATCTTCTAAGTTTCAAAACACTCTGACGCCTATCTGAAACTCACCCGAGCCCTCGGCGCTCCAAAACAAACATGCAACAACCTCAAAAACATCCTACGGACTTACTCGTGCGATCAAATCGCCAAAATAACATCTTAAACAACGAATTTAGCATAGAAATCAAAGAAAAATCTCAAAACTTCCAAAGTTTCAATTTTTCACAAATACGAGTTCGAATCACGTCAAACGACTTCCGCTTCTTACCAAATTTTACCGACACAACTTAAATATAATATTGAACCTGTACCGGGCTTCGGAACCAAACTATGGGCCCGATACCATAAATTTTAAGTTTAACCAAATTTCCAAAAACTCTTATATTTTCAGAAAAACAATTTCTTTCAAAAATTTATTTCTCGGGCTTGGGACCTCGGAATTTGATTCCGGGAATACGCCCAAGTCCCATATTTTCCTACGGACCCTCCAGGACCGTCAAATCATGGGTCCGGATCGTTTATCCAAAATATTGACCGAAGTCAACTTAAATTCAATTTTAAAGACAAAGTTAGCATTTTTCTCAGTTTTTCATATAAAAGCTTCCCGGATATATGCCCGGGTTGTGCCCGCAAAATGAGGTGAGATAAAAAGGAGGTTTTCAAGGCCTCGAAATATCATTTTATCTCATACAACAAGGGATGACCTTTTGGGTCATCACATTCTCCACCTCTAAAACAAACGTTCATCCTCGAACGGACATAGAAAAATACCTGAATCGGGGAAAAGATGGGATATCGGCTCCGCATATCGGACTCGGACTCTCAGGTAGCTTCCTCGGCAGGCTGACCTCTCCACTAAACACGAACCGAAGATTAACTTTTCTATCTCAAATGACGAATCTGCTGGTCTAATATGGCTACCGGCTCCTCCTCATAGGTCAAATCCTTGTCCAACTGGACTCTGGTGAAGTCTAACACATGGGATGGATCGCCGTGATACTTTTGAAGCATAGACACATGAAACACTAGATGCACGGCTGATAAATTCGGTGGCAATGCCAGTCTGTACGCCACATCTCCCACTCTATCAAGGATCTCAAACGGACCAATGTACCTAGGGCTTAGCTTGCCCTTCTTTCCGAATCTCATCATGCCCTTCATGGGCGATACCCGAAGCAACACCCGCTCTCCGACCATGAATGCCAAGCCACAAACTCTGCGGTCGGCATAACTCTTCTGCCTGGACTGAGTTATATGAAGTCTATCCTAAATGATCTTTACCTTATCCAAGGAATCCTGCACTAACTCCATACCCAGCAACCGAGCCTCTCCCGTCTCAAACCACCCAACCGGCGACCGACACTGCCTACCATATAGTGCCTCATAAGGAGCCATCTGAATGCTCGACTGATAGCTGTTGTTGTAGGAGAACTCAGCTAATGGAAAGAACTGATCCCAAGTACCTCCAAAGTCAATAACATAGGCCCGTAGCATATCTTCCAAATTCTAAATAGTACGCTCGGACTTCCCGTCTGTGGGAGAATTAAACGTTGTGCTCAACTCAACTCGTGTGCCCAACTCACGCTGAACTGCCCTCTAGAAATGTGAGGTAAATTGCGTACCTCGATCAGAAATAATGGACACGGGTACGCCATGAAGACAAACAATCTCCCTAATGTAGATCTCTGCTAGTCTCTCCGAAGAATAGGAAATTGCCACAGGAATGAAATGCGTTGACTTGGTCAGCCTATCCACAATGACCCATACTGCATCGAACTCCCTCTAAGTCCGTGGGAGTCCAACAACGAAATACATGGTGATATGCTCCCACTTCCACTCAGGAATCTCAATCTGTTGCATCAATGCACCGGGTCTTTGATGCTCGTACTTTACCCGCTGACAATTCAAGCACCGAGCTACATATGCCACAATATCCTTCTTCATCCTCCTCCACCAATAATGTTGCCGCAAATCCTGGTACATCTTTGCGGCGCCCGGATGGATGGAATACCGGGAACTATGGGCCTCCTCTAATATTAACTCACAAAGTCCATCCACATTGGGTACACAAATACGACCCTGCATCCGTAAAACTCCATCATCACCAACTGTAACCTGCTTGGCATCATCGTGCCGGAAAGTATCCCTAAGGACACACAAATAAGGATCATCATACTGCCGGTCTCGAATACGATCAAATAATGAGGAACGAGCAACTGTATAAGCTAAAACATGGCCGGGCTCAGAAACATCCAGTAACATGAACCGATTGGCTAAAGCTTGAATATCCAAAGCAAGCGGTCTCTCCCTGACCGAAATATAAGCAAGACTACCCATGCTGGCTAACTTCCTACTCAAAGCATCGGCCACCACATTGGCCTTCCCCCGATGATATAAGATGGTGATGTCATAGTCTTTCAACAACTCCAACCATTTCCTCTACCTAAAATTCAACTCCTTCTGCTTGAACAAATATTGCAAACTCTTGTGATCCATGAACACCTCAAAAGACACGCCATATAAATAATGCCTCCAAATCTTCAGCGTGAACAATGGCTGCTAACTCCAAATCATGAACTAGATAATTCTTCTCGTGGACCTTCAACTGGCGTGAATCATAGGCTATAACCTTGCCATCCTGCATCAACAATGCGCCAAGTCCAACCCGAGAAGCATCACAATACACAGTATATGGCCCTGAACCTGTGGGCAAAACCAACACTAGGCCGTGGTCAAGGATGTCTTGAGCTTCTGAAATTGCGCCTCACACTCATCTGACCACCTGAACTGGGCACCTTTCTGAGTCAACCTGGTCATCGGGGCTGCAATATATTAAAAACCCTCCACAAACTGACGATAGTAACCTGCTAAGCCCAAGAAACTCAGAATCTCTGTAGCTGATGTGAGTCTAGGCCAATCCTTTACTGCTGAAATCTTCTTGGGATCCACCTGAATACCATCTACTGATACGACATGACCCAGGAATGCAACTGAGCTCAAACAGAATTCACACTTAGAAAACTTAGCATACAACTGACTGTCCTTCAGAGTTTGAAGAACGACTTGAAGGTGTTGATCGTGCTCCTCCAGGCTGCGGGAGTAAATCAGAATATCATCAATGAAGACAATCACGAAGGAATCCAAATAAGGCCTGAGCACTCGGTTCATCAAGTCCATAAAAGCAGCTGGGCAATTGTCAAACCGAACGACATTACTAAGAACTTATAATTCCTGTACCGAGTGCGAAGGCTGTCTTAGGGACATCGGATGCCCTAATTCTCAACTGGTGGTAGCCTTATCTCAAATCAATCTTTGAAAATACCTTGGCACGCTGAAGTTGATCAAACAAATTATCAATTCGCGGCAATGGATACTTGTTCTTGATGGTAACCTTGTTTAATTGCCGATAATCTATACACATCCTCATCGACCCATCTTTCTTCTTGGCAAACAACACCGGTGGACCCCAAGGCGAGACACTAGGCTTAATGAAGCCTTTATCAAGCAAATCCTTCAACTATTCTTTCAACTCCTTCAACTCTGGCGGGGCCATACGATATGGCAGAATAGAAATGGGTTGAGTGCCCGGAGCCAACTCAATGCAAAAGTCAATATCCTTATCGGGTGGCATACCCGGCATGTCTGCAAGAAATACCTATGGAAACTCACGGACAATGGGCATAGACTCCATGGAAGGAACCTCGACACTAGAATCGCGAGCATAGGTCAAACACCCCTTCTCTACCATATGCCGAGCCTTCATATATGAGATAACCCTGCTGGAAGAACGACCAGGAGTCCCTCTCCACTCCAATCGAGGCAACCTCAGCAACGCTAATGTCACGGTCTTGGCATGACAATCCAGAATAGCATGATAAGGCGACAAACAATCCATCCCTAATATGACTTCAAAATCAACCATATCAAGGAGTAGAAGATCTACACTGGTCTTAAGACCCCCAATAACCATTACACATGAACGGTAGACACGATCTACCATAATAGAATCACCCACCGGTGTAGACACATATACAAGAGTACTCAAAGAATCACGAGGCATAACCAAATAAGGAGCAAAATAAGATGACACATAAGAGAATGTGGAACCCGGATCAAATAAAACTGAAGCATCCTTGCTACAAACTGAAACCGTACCTGTGATAACTACATCGGAAGCCTCAGCCTCAGGTCTAGCTGGAATAGCATAACATCGGGGTTGGGCCCCACCCATCTGAACTACGTCCTGGGATGGCCTCCTGCTGACTTACCTATACCCCTAGTAGCCTGGCCTCCACCTCTAACTGTATGACCTCCACCTCTAACACCTCGACCCTCTCCTCTGGCTGGCTGAGCGGGTAATGGAGCACCTGGTGCGGGAACCATAGCACGAGAACCCTAGTGTTGAGAACTACTCGAGGCTCAAGGGCAAAATCTAGCAATGTGCCTCTGATCACCACAAGTATGGCAAGCCCTCGGCTGCTGACCCTGAAATTGACCCTGACAACCTAAATAACCACCCTGAAAACTCTGAAGCGGCCTGGAGCAATGCGGGAAACCTGAAGTGCCGAATGAAACGGCCTAGGAGGATGGCTCCTACCAAAAGAATCCCTGCCTCCAGATGAGGCGCCACTGAACCTGCCAATATGACGGGGTCTCTTGTCAGACCCCTGACCACCCCCTACAACAGAACCATCTAAACTCGTCTGGCCTCATTGGCTGCATCCTGGAAAGAAATCTCACTCCCTGTCTCCTTGGCCATCTGTAATTTGATCGACTGAGTTAGTCCCTCAATAAATCTCCTCACCCTTTATCGCCCAGTGGGAAGTATCATAATAGCATGTCGATCCAAGGTAACAAATCTGGTCTCGTACTGAATGACGGTCATAGAGCCCTTCTAGAGACGCCCAAACTGCCTTCGAAAATTCTATCTCTGAGTGATAGGAAGAAACTTCTCCAGAAATAGCTGACTGAACTAGGCCCAAGTCAAGGTCGGTGATCCAACTGGTCTGTCCAAACAATAATCTCTCCACCAAGTCTTAGCGGGACCTGACAGACAAAAGGTAGCAACATCGACCCCATTGGTCTCCACTATCCCCATGTTCCGTACAACCTAATGGCAGCTATCCAAATAGTCTTGGGGATCCTCTAAAGACGCACTGCTATAAGTAGTAGTGAAAAGCTTGGTGAACCTGTCCAACCTCCACAAAGCATCAGCAGACATAGCTGCTCCATCACCGGTTTGGCCCACAATACCCTGCTGAACTACCCCGGCTGGCAGAGCTACTGGAGTCTGAAACTGAGAAGCCAACTACTCCGGAGTGCGAGTAGCAGGAGTGTTGGCTCCTCCCCCAGCCTGAGAGATGGCTGGTGCTGCAGGAAGCAAACCTGCCTAAGCGACACTCTCCGTGAGGCCCACTTGACGGACCAGAGCATCCTGGAGTACTGGGGTGGCAATGAACCCCTCAGGAACCTGAGCTGGCCCAACCGGGACTGTCTGGGTAGGAACCTCATCAGCAAACTTTACCTGAGGCTCCTCCACTAGGGATGTTGCTCTGGGCTGAGCTTTACCCCTGCCTCGACCTCTAGCAAGGTCTCGGCCTCGTCCCCGACCCCTCATAGGAGCTACAATTAGATACTCGGGCTGCTGATCAGTGGATGAAGAAGCACGTGTTCTCGCCATCTGCGAGAGAATAGAGCAAAAATTCAGTTAGCATTTAGAATTCAAATCGCACGACAGAGAAGAATAGATGTGAAGTTATTCCTAAACTCTGCAGCCTCTGTGGGATAAGCACAGACATCTCCATACTGATCCCTCAGACTCTACTAAGCTTGTCCGTGAATTGTGAGACCTAAGAAACCTAGTGCTCTGATACCAACTTGTCACGACCCGAATTTCCCACCGTCGGGACCGTGATGGCGCCTAACATTGAACCCACTAGGCAAGCCAACATTTTTGATTAACTACCTTATTTCTTTATCTTCAACAGTTTTACCAGATTTTATAATAAAACCACAGAATATAAAATACGATATGATATGGTTAAACAACTCGATATGATATAATACGAAATCCAGAACAAAATTACTCCCAGAACAGGTGTCACAATCTCATTGACTGTCTATGAATACTACAAATAGGAGTCTGAACAAAATATAAATACATATCTGTCTCATAAGTAAATAAGAATAGAATAGAAATGAAATAGGAGGGGATGCCAAGGCCTGTGGACGTCTGTAGGAATACCTCGGAATCTCCGCTGGACTGAAGGCGGCAACCCTGATCTACGGTTCGAAGAGTCCAGTACCGGGATCTGCACAAAAGTGCAGAGTGTAGCATCAGTACAACCGACCCCATGTACTGAGTAAGTCCCGAGCCTAACCTTGGCGAAGTAGTGACCAGGCTAGGACACGACAACCAAAATCAAATTGTGCATTTAAGAATATACGGAGAAAATAATACAATGAGGAATAAGCAGTTAAGCATAAAGGAAAGGGGAACATGCTGAGGGGAGGAAATATCAAATAATGGAAATAACGAGATAAGACACAATTTGGATATCAATTTAAGCAACAGAAATACTAATACGAAAACAAGTGCACGGCATCACCCTTCGTGCTTTTACTCTCATCCTCACCATCAGAATCAATATATTCAGCACGGCACCACCCTTCGTGCTTTTACCTCACAATATCATGTCACGACATTATCCTTCGTGCATTACCACTCATATCATGGCACGGCTGTTTAACCAAAGAACTGGATTCTTTGCCCAAAGCTATTTTAAGAAGAACACGGGTTTCTGATAACCAAAGAATAAGCTAATAATTGTAAGTAAACTCGTAAATGGAAAGTAGTAAGATGCACAAAAAGTAAGTGTATTGCAATAGTAGTTCGGATGTTTTTTTTTTCTCTTCTTTTACAGGTTATATTTTACTCCCTTATATAGGGAATTTCCTAATATAACATCTACCATTTTCAGTGATTGAGCATTAATGACTAATTATGACACTAATGTAACGCTACAATGAACAACCGTAACTATTGCGTGAATGTTTTGTAACGTGTGGATCACTAATTTGAAGATTTCTGAATCTGCCCTTTATTCTGCCCAGATACATTTTGACCGTGCCTCTTCATCTTCTCAATCAGGTTGATACTTTCATAGCTAATTAACCCGTGGGTGTTATTTGTCGTGCTTCTTTGCCTCATACCTCTTCATAGAGTCCCGTCCAGCTGTCGCGTCTTCATTTCTCCACGTAGACTGCTGAGTCATCAAGATTTATTACACGTGTGAAGCTCTTTTTTACCAATACAGATAGTCCCCCCACTTACCATATATTTATCAATTAATATTTGGTAAGTGGATACTTATGTATGGCGGGAATATTTTTCCGCCTCTTCACTCGAATCATTGCATCTTTTTCTATACACAAGCATCGCTTGTAACTTCCATTTAATGCTTATGCCACGTGGCATTCCCGAGTTGGTTCTACAATTGTTCAGTGTTTTTTAGGGCTTTCTTGCGGCTGCATCAGTCACGAAGTGACATCTTCAATTATGGCTTTCACATCATTGTTTTTTCCATTTTTTTGACGGTTGTCTTCGAGTATAAATACCCCTTTTTTCTTTTCTTTCACGAAAAACTTCTAACTTTCAAACTTTATTTGTAAAGAACTTTTTCCTTGACTTTGTAGATATGTCTTCTTCAAACCAGTCTAAGAGAGTCATAAACGTTGATTAGTTGACTCCCTCTTCAGCTCCAACACGGAGTAGGAGAGACGGTCGGTTGAGGAGTTTAGGTTCCAATCCTTCAAGGGGTTCTTCCTCTTCTAAAATTACTTCTCTTCCCTCTTCTAGGTCTTTAACTTCTCCGACGGCTAGGGATTCTAGATCTTCGTCCAAAGGTATAGAATGTCATGAACCTTTGCGCAAACTGAGGGTCGATGAAATAGTACCTGCGGAGTTCACCTTTGCTAGGGATAGTCAGGCCCTTAGAGATCAGGTTTCTTCATTTTCGTCTCTTGATAGTGTTGACAAGTACCCTACCCAACTCACTGAAGGTTTAATTCCTCTTATATGCAGGGACTGTTATTGGAGTTCCAATTTTCCAGTAATCGTTCCAAACAGTAATCAAAGAATAATTTCTTACAAGACGGGGCATTCTTTTGTTTATAACTATCCCTTACGTTAGGGTTCAAACCTCCCATCGACCCAGTAATCATCGAGTTCTGTCGATTTTTCAAAATTTGCTTGGGACAAGTCGGTCCTCTTGTATGGCGAGTCGTTGCATGTCTTAAATATTTGGCTACCTTAGCTTCGATCTCCTTTACCTTTCATCATCTTATTCACCTCTATTCCCTAATGTTGTTCCGTCAGGGAATTTTTACCCTAGCTGCTAGGAGTAAAAAGGCGTTAGTGACTTCTGAAGATGATAAGGATCGAGGTTGGTTTCTTCGGTATGTTATTGTTCCTACTGCTGGTTTAGCAGGTGAAGAGAATCTTCCCTTCCCTGAGAAGTGGAATTCTGCACGTGAGTACATTTTTGCTCACATTCCTTGCTTTTTGCTTTAACTATTTTATCAATACTGTAGTTGTTTCTTCTTTTGCAGCAATCATGGGAACCGTCGAGAATGTCTTCGATTTCAGAGATTGGGTAGAAAAGCTTTTGCTAATCACTCCGTTGGAAGAACGTTCATGGATGTACCTCTCTGAGAGGTTTCGTTGGAGAGTTAAGACTCATGGTAAGTGAAGTTTTTGTTTGTACTTGTTTATTGCTTTGAGCATTATTTAACCCTTTCCTTTTGGCAGGGGTTTCCTATTCGTGGGGTTTCTGCATCCGCATCTGTTCCCAAGTTATGCCTGGCTCAGGCCCAGGAGATCATTTCAGGCTCTTCTTCTTCAAAGGAAAGCAGGTGGGTCAAGGACCTCGGGAGAAGAGGAGGAAGAGGAGGGCACTTTGGTCCATAGGTCACGCAGAAGTAGGTGGTCTCAGACGACGAGTCTACACCTGTCATTATGCCTTCCGTGCCGGAAGTTCGACTTTCTGCCTCCGAGGATGCTACTCCCTCTCCTGTGCATGAATTTGTTGGCCAATTGTTCCGTGAAGGCTTTGGTTCTATTGTTGATGAAGCTCCATCGGTTGTTTTCTCTCCTTCTCTTAGAGAACTCCCCTCAACTGTTCCAGTTATTTATCCTTCTCCGTGGCTATTCCTGCTTCTGTCGTTGCTCCCTCTCCCGTGGCTTTTTCGGCCCCTTAGACTTCCTCGCCCGTGGTTCCTGCATCTCTACCTGTTTCTGTGCCTTCTATTACAGAAATAGGGTCTTCCAGCGGAGAGATAAAGCAAGTGATGATAGAAGTTCCAGCAGAGGGTAGTCTCTTTAAAAAGTTTGGCCAGCCTGATGTCTGGTTCAAACCGTTGATAGGCCCGACAGAGAGAGCTAAGTTAGACAGCCACAGTTCCCTTACATGGGCTAATGAAATCGTGCATACTTCTTTAAAGGTAAAATGCATTTTCTTGTGTTCATTCTTGTACGTGTATTTACCATATCTAATTGGCTTTCTTTTGCAGGTCAATCTTATTGGCACGAAGCTTATGAAAAGGATTTCTCATACGGAGCAGGAAGTAAAAGAGTGGCATGCCAAAGCAGGTAACTAGAAGGAGCAGTATGAAAGCTTAAGGCTCGACATGGAGGCTGTAGAAGAAGAAAAATGTACCTTGGAGCAACAGGTCAGGGTCTTGACGGCAGAGTTGGCTGTGGAGAAGGCATCCTCTGATCAGGCAGACAAGGATAAGAGTGTCCTAGAGTCTTCATTCGCGGAGCATCTGTCTCGTTCCTCTGAATAGGTCAGGAGTTTGAAAGCCTTACTAGACCAAAAGGAGGAGTATTCGGGGGAACTAGTGCAATCTCTTACTCAAACCCAGGAGGATCTCCGTAACTCTCTGGAGAAATTTCAATTCTTGGAAATGTCGTTTGCTTCTTTAAGGGACTCTAATGATGTTGTTGTGACTGAGAGGGATGAACTAAGAGCTGAAGTTATGCTATGGGATAAGGATTACGAAGCTCTTGAATACAAGACAGTTTTCGATGTTAGTTGGGCGGATATGAACTCTCGCCTCAACACATTGACTGAAATGAGCCGAGAGAATTTTGACCTTAATGCTGAAATTGCAAAAATCAAGGAGTCCATTGAGAAGGCTCAACAAGGTCAGAATCTCTCTTCACCTGAAGGTGAGGCTCTTGTTGCTCAAGTCTCTTCGTCCCAAACCGCTCCTTTCTTCCAGTGAAGTCAACCCCTCTCCTGATGAAGTTGAAGAAGTTAGTTCCTCCCTTTTTTTTTCTTTGTCTCAATTGGTGGTTACCCCCAGTCCCATCGGGGGTAAATTTGGATCTCTTTAAACTCCCCAAATGACAACTTAGGGGCACCTCAATGTATGAAAAACTCTATACGGCTAAGTATAAGTTAATACTTAGTTTTTACTTAGCCGTTTTAATATATTAATTCAAGTATGACTTTTGTTTTCCGTTGAGTTTTTGTTTCACTCTTTAAGTTTTTTGCATGCTTTATTTTTCGAGGTTTTAGTTTTACCTCTGAGTTTTGCGTATAGAATGCTTTAAGTTACTCGTACCTTTTCGTAATAGGCACGGTGTCATATTAAATGTATGCCTTTTTGTAGTAGGCATAATTTATGAAAGAGGGCCCCTTTTTTATCGAAACTTAATGAAGAAGACGTCTCAACTTCATAAAGGTGTAATAATGCAATAGAGTGATAGAAATTTTTCACATGTTTAAGAATGTTTCTAAGGAAAATTTTTTGTTTGAACTTTCACAACATGTGTTTGATTATCGTCTAAAACTCATATTGCAACTATTTTCTTTTAACAGATTTGATATACACTTGTATTTCGTAACTGTTTTTTGTATGTAACCATTTTTTCGAGTTAATACAAGAGAGAAATTATTTTTCGTTTGTAACAGTTTTTATTCAAGTTAGGGTTTACAGTTTTTTTCGAAAACAGTTTTCAATAAGCACGAGGAAAATGCTCTTGCATCCGTAATTGTTTTATTTGACAACAGTTTTTTGAACAAGTACAAGGATTTTGATCTTTCATACGTAACTATTTTATTTGATAACAGTTTCTTATATGAGTACAAAGATTTCGTAACTGTTTTTAGTTACAACAGTCTTTCTTTTGAATAAGTACAAAGATGCGCATTTCTTCCTCGTGGATAACGTTTTGCCTTTAACCTGAACATGTTCGAAGGTTTTTTGGATTAGAGGTTTTGTGTTTGAGTCTTTGGCTCTTTCGATTTTGCTTGTATCACTTGATTTGTTGTGTAGATGGATCTTCAGACTCGAGCTTTGACTTTTTGATAGTCTTTTTTGCTTCGTCTTTGCCTTCCATACTGTATAGTCCCCCAAGTATTTGAGCTTTGAAGAATGAAATCTCGAGCACTTGACTATTCCTTCTTTGTGGTGCTTTCCTTGAAAAGGAAAAACATACGGGACTCGAAGGTATATAGTTTTTAGATGATGATTGCTTAACCCTTTAAAGAAAGTGTAACCCAAGACCGGGAGTTTAGTTATTTCCTCGCGTTTTTACAGGTCTAATATCATCATCTAGTGATGGGTTAGCTTTATGACTATCATCTAAAAGGTTAGTAAAATTTTGAATGTTCAAAATAAAATCGAACGTGTGATACCTGACCGGGGGGGTACTTCTTTTCCTTAAAAGTAGTATTTCTTCAAGTGAATGGCATTCCAACTTGTTGGTAGGATTCTGCCGTCCATAGCTTCCAACTCGTAGGCGCCCTTCCCAGCTCCTTCCCAGTTTGGATTTAGCTTTCCTACGCCTGCTTCTTTCATTGATTGAAAGACTTTTTTGAGGACGACGTCCCTAATCTTGAAGTACCTGAGATGAGCTTTACGGTTGTAATAACGCTCTATGATTTGTTTTTGAGTTTCCATCCGTATTAGTGTTGCTTCTCTCCGTTGTTCGAGCAGGTCCAGATTGGTCCTCAATTCATTGTCATTTGCTTCCACCGTGGCTGTTGTAAGCCTTATGCTTGGTTCGCCAATCTCTACAGGTATTAAGGCTTCTGAGCCATAGACAAGTGCGAACAGAGTTTCTCCCGTGGCTATTTTTGAAGTTGTTTTTTATGCCCATAGTATCGCTGGTAACTCATCAGGCCAGTTTCCTTTGGCTCTATCTAGCCGCTTCTTTAGATTGTTGATGATGACTTTATTCGTTGACTCAGCCTGACCATTAGCCACGGGATGGTATGGCGTTGAAGTGATCCGTTTAATTTTCCAGCTTTCGAAGAATTCTGTGATTTGCGAGCCTATGAATTGTGGGCCATTATCACACACGATCTCCTTTAGTATCCCAAAGCGGCATATTATGTTTCGCCATAAGAAACTTTTAACTTCCTTTTCTCGCACGTGTTTGAACGCTTCTGCCTCTACCCATTTTTGTAAAATAGTCGTTTAGAACGAGCAAAAATAGTACATGTCCTTCAGCTGTGGGAAGAGGTCCCACTATGTCCATACCCCATTTCATGAAAGGCCACGGGGATATTACTGGACGCAATAATTCCGTTGGTCGATGTATGTTATTGGCAAACCTTTGGCACCTGTCGCATTTGGATACGAAGTTCTCGGCCTCTTCTTCCATCTTAGGCCAATAATATCCAGCTCTGATTGAGGTTTTACTAAGGATATCGCCCCTGAGTGATTTCCACAGTGTCCTTCATGGACTTCTTTCATCACAAACTCTGTTTGGTTAGATCCGAGGCATTTTTCTAGGGGCCCTCCGAACATCTTGCGATATAATGAGTTGCGAATGAGGCAGTACCGTGCAGCTTTACGGTGAAGTGCTTGAGCTGTTTTCTTGTCTTCAGGTATGGTGCCATTCTGTAAAAAAATTAGGATTTCTCCAATCCCAGGTTAAATTATTGAAAGTTACCTCATTTCTATCATGGTCGATCACTGAATGGAATAGATGAACGACAATTGCATTTTCCTTGTTTGTTACTTCCATGACTGCTGCGAGGTTAGCTAATGCATCTGCTTCTGCATTTTCCTCTCTAGGTATTTGTACTACCTTCCATGTTTTGAATTGTCTCACGAGCTCTCGTGCCTTTTCTAGATATTGTAGCATCCGATTCTCTCAAGCGATATAAGTCCCCTGCATCTGATTTACTACCAGTTGGGAGTCGCTTTTGATCACAATCTTCTTGATTGAAAACTCTCGTGCGAGTTCTAATTTTGCAATAACAGCTTCGTAATCTGCTTCATTGTTAGTTATAGGATAACATTTGATAGTATGTCGTGTCTTTTCACCCGTGGGTGATATTAAGACTATGCCTAAGTCAGCACCTTTTATATTGGAAGAACCATCGGTAAATAGGGTCCATAGACCCGAATTAACACCGTTGAAGAGTTGTAACTCTTTTTCCACTTCAGGGACAATGCTATTACTAAAGTCAGCGACAAAATCAGCTAAGATTTGAGACTTGATTGCAGTCCTAGGCTGATATATTATTTCATGCTCACTTAATTCTATGGCCCACTTGGCTAATCTTCCTGATAGTTCTTGTTTATGCAGTATGTTTCTTAATGGATACGAGGTCACAACTGTGATTGGATGACATTGAAAGTATGGCCTTAATTTTCTAGATGCCATGATTAGAGCTAAGGCTAACTTTTCTAGATGTGGATATCTAGTTTCAGCATCTAGTAATGTCTTGCTTACATAATAAATAGGAGATTGT
>ML385090.1:31380-55385 GCA_005239525.1 Nicotiana knightiana
GATATATTATTTCATGCTCACTTAATTCTATGGCCCACTTGGCTAATCTTCCTGATAGTTCTTGTTTATGCAGTATGTTTCTTAATGGATACGAGGTTACAACTGTGATTGGATGACATTGAAAGTATGGCCTTAATTTTCTAGATGCCATGATTAGAGCTAAGGCTAACTTTTCTAGATGTGGATACCTAGTTTCAGCATCTAGTAATGCCTTGCTTACATAATAAATAGGAGATTTTTTTTGCCTTTATTCTCCCTTACCAATACTGCACTTACAGCAATTTCCGAGACAGCAAGGTAGACGTATAGCCTCTACCCCTCCTTGGGCTTTGACAGCAATGTAGGTTTTCATAGATAAGCCTTTAGGTCTTTGAGACCCTGTTGACATTCTTCAGTCCATTCAAACCGATTTTGCTTTTTGAGAACTTCAAAGATTTTAAAACTTTTCTCTTCCTAAGGCTGCAATTCTTTCTGTTAGTCTTTGAAATTCTTTTTTGTTTATAAGTACATCAGGTATTTCTTCTATAGCTTTAATTTGATCAGGATTTACCTCTACTCCCCTTTTAGATACAAGGAAACCCAAGAATTTACCTGATTCTACGCCAAAAGCGCATTTTTCTGGATTCAGCTTCATATTATACCTGCATAAAATGTCAAAGGTAATAGAGAGGTGCTGGAAATGGTTTTCCGCCCGTGTTGATTTTACTAGCATGTCATCGATGTAAACTTCCATCATTTTTCCCAGATGTTCCTGGAACATCTTGGTCACTAGCCTTTGATAGGTGGCTCCAGCGTTTTTTAAGCCAAAAGGCATGACTTTATAACAATAAGTCCCCCTGTTTGTAATAAAGGATGTTTTTTCCTCATTTAAGGGACCCATTTTAATCTGATTATAACTAGAATACGCATTTAGAAAGCTTAACAATTCATGACCGGCGGTGGCATCAATCATTTGATCTATATGTGGTAATGGGAATGAATCTTTGGGGCATGCTTTATTTAAGTCAGTATAATCTACGCATACTCTCCATTTTCCATTCTTTTTAGGTATTACTACAGTGTTAGCTAGCCAGTTTGGGTACGTGACCTCTCGTATCGAACCAATCTTCAAGAGTTTCTGTACCTCTTCGTCAATCACTTGGTTCTTGAATGGTCCTTGCTTTCTTTTCTTCTCTTCGACTGGGACTCAGCCTCGTGCCTATATACATTTTCTGTTCAGGATTTGTTCCGACAATGGAACATCTTCGAGCTCTTCTGTAGTTGTTTTTATGTGCTCCTCTTCCTTCGGTTCATGAATGACATCCGGTCTGGAATCTACATTTGTGTGGTCCAATGCATCTTCCGTGGTGACTTGATTCACTTTCTCGTGAGTATTTTCTTTCATACTTGTTTCAGCAGTAATACCTTCCGTACCTATTTGGAGTAGTAATTTCTTCCATGCCTGTTTGGGTGGTGTCACCTGCTTGGGAGATTTCCTTATTTTTTGATTATTTCACCTCTACTTTTTTGTTGTAGTGTACCACGAAATTTATATTTCTCGCGGTTTGTTGATCGCCTCTAATTTGCTGAATCCCCCATTCAGAGGGGAATTTAATTACCTAATGCAAGGTGGAGGGTATTGCTTTCATGTCGTGGATCCATGGCCTTCCCATGATTACGTTATAAGCGATGTCAGTATCGATGACTTGGAACCTGGTATTTTTTATTACTACCTCAGCATAAGTGCTAAGTTAAATTTTCCCTTTTGTTATAATTGTAGAGTTACCAAACCCTGATATGGCTCGTGCCTTTGGGATTACTTGATTCCCCAATAGCATTTCTTCCATGACTCTTAGAAAAATGATATTGACTGAACTACCTGGATCAATCAACACTCTTTTTACGTTAGTGTCATGAATAAGTAAGGATATTACCAGAGCATCATTGTGAGGAAGCATTAATCCGCCAATATCTGCATCATTGAAGGTTATATTGTCTGCTTCCAAATTTTCACGAACCCGCTTTCCGTGTGTAATTGTGAACTTCGTGGTTGTTTTGCAGACCACTCCGTTTACTTCTTCACCTCCATGTATCACGTTGATGGTTCGTTTTGGAGATGGAGGTTTTGGGAGCTCCTGCCTGTTATTCATGTATGCCTGTTTACCTTTTTCACTAAACAATTTTGTCAAATAGCCCTGTTTCAATAATTATTCTACCTCACCTTGAAAAAATCTGCAATCTGCAGTTCTGTGTCCATGATCATTATGGAATTCACACCAGAGATCTGGGTTCCTCTTATTCGGGTTCGACCTCATCTCTTTGAGCCATCGAACCTTATCACCCATATTTCTTACCATTGAAATTAGTTCGGAGGTACTTACATTAAAGGTGTGATCCCCAATTCGTGCATTACCCCTAGGTCATTTATCTCGATCCCTTCTGGATCTAAATGAGGACGGGCCCGCATCTCTTCTTGGTGGTCCATAATCTGACCTGGTGTTTTCGAACCTGGGACGAGTTTCACGTTCCGATAGTCCCAAGTAAGGATCGTACATGTTTTTACTTGATGTCATGTCTGATTCTGAACGTCTGGATCTGGTATAATATTCATCTTTCAAACGAGCAATGGTATCTTCTTCTATTCGAAGTTTAGTACTGTACCTGTTATAAATATCGTTCCACGTTATAGCTGGGAATTCTCTCAAGCTTTCCTTGAGTCTCCTCGTGGCTTCTGAGCTTTGTCATTTAGATTACTTGTGAATGCCATGGCTGCCCAATTATCAGGCACCCTTGGTAGTTGTATTCTTTCTCGTTGAAACCTGTCTACAAATTCACGAAGTAGTTCCGTGTCTCCTTGTTTTATTTTAAAGATGTCCTCCATCCTTTTCTCGACTTTTTGCGCACCGGAGTGTGCCTTTATGAAAGAATCTGCAAGCTCAGCAAAAGAATCAATAGAGTTTTCAGGGAGAAGAGAATACCAGGTTAGCGCCCCTTTGGTAAGTGTTTCTCCAAACTTTTTAACTAGGACCGAATCAATTTATTGTTTTGTTAAGTCATTGCCCTTCACTCCGGTGGTAAAAGCAGTCACATGGTCGCGTGGGTCGGTTGTCCCGTCATACTTAGGTACGTCAGGCATTTTAAACTTCTTTGGAATGGGTACGGGTGTTGCGCTTGGTTTCCAAGGTTGTTGAGAATATCTATCAACGTCAATGCCTTTGATAACAGGTGGTACTCCAGGAATTTGTTCGATTCGATCGTTTTGTTCCTTCACCTGTTTCTACAAAGTTAGTAATAAAGTCTGTAATTCAGAGTTATTAGACATACCTTGTCTCGCTTCGAGAGATTCATTAGGAGTATATCCCCTTCCTGAGTTTTCCAACCCAGATTGAGGATTTTCCATGGTGATGGTATTATTGGGGGGTGGTGTCAGTGGTGCAGGTGATGCTGTTGTTAATCCCCTCGCAAATTCTTGCAAAGCCTGGCTCACATACTCTGCAATCATTTTCTTTACCCGATCTTGTTCCACCGTTTGATCACTATTATCGTTGTTGTTATTGGATCTTTCTAGGGATTGTTCCCTTGAACCACGTGGGGTTCCTGAAGGTGATGGAACCCGGGTTCCATTCCTTTGCTGGTTGTTGTCGTTGAAGTTCGACATAGTTCAGAGGATATCGCTTAAAAGACAAACAAAGATTATCAGATTCCTCGCAATGGAACCAATTTGTTTAACCAAAGAATTGGATTCTTTGCCCAAAGCTATTTTAAGAAGAACACGGGTTTCTGATAACCAAAGAATAAACTAATAATTGTAATTAAACTCATAAATGGAAAGTATTAAGATGCACAAAAAGTAAGTGTATTGCAATAGTAGTTCAAATATTTTTTTCTCTCCTTTTACAGGTTATATTTTACTCCCTTATATAAGGAATTTCCTAATATAACATCTACCCTTTTAAGTGATTAATGACTAATTATGACACTAATGTAACGTTACAATGAACAATCGTAACTGTTGCGTGAATGTTGTGTAACATGTGGATCACTAATTTGAAGATCTCTAAATCTGCCCTTTATTCTGCCTAGATACATTTTGACCGTGTCTCTTCATCTTCTCAATCAGGTTGAGACTTCCGTAGCTAATTAACCTGTGGGTGTGATTTGTCGTGCCTCTTTGCCTCATACCTTTTCATAGAGTCCCGTCCAACTGTCGCGTCTTCATTGCTCCACGTAGACTGCTGAGTCATCAAGATTTATTACATGTGTGAAGCTCTTTTTTACCAATACAACGGCATCACCCTTCGTGCTTTTAAAATCACAATATCGGCACGGCATCACCCTTCGTGCTTTAACATTCACTCAAAATCTCACGCACGGCATCACCCTTCGTGCTTTCACACTCATCCTCACCCAAACACATCAAATGACAGCAATCCAACAAGGAAAAAATAACGGAGTAAACAGAAATAAAACCATAACGTCCCCACAAGGGAGCCAACAGTGGAATCAATACCATCCCGGCAAGGGAAAAACAGCTATAACCAATCCCACTTAGTGCATAACTTCACATAAACATCTTCAACTGAAACTAATACTCGACACAGTTCAATATCAAGGAATTTCCACCAACATGGATAGCTATAAAGTGAAACTCAAGTATTACTTAACGAAAAACCACATAAATCACAATATTCGACTCACGGGCATGCTTGACACCAACGTATAGGTACTCGTCACCTCACATATATGTTGAACATTATACTTACACATAGCAAATAGGGCACGACACTTATTCCCTCAAGCTAAGGTTAATCCAAACACTTACCTCGAATTCCACGATCAAACACAAGCCTCGATTATCGCTTTCCCTTATGAATTTGACTCCAATTCACTTGTATCTAGACATATTTAACTTAATAACATCAATAAATGCTAAACAATTCAATCCTAACGTTTAGTTACAGGTTTTATATCATTCTTCCCAAAAAGTCAAAAATCGACTCCGGAACCGCTTGGTCAAGACACGAGGTTCGGACCAAAATCCGATCACCCATTCACCACGAGCCCGAATATATAATTAGTTCCGGAATTCAAACCCAAAATGAGGTCTAAATTCCAATTATTCAAAAAGTCCTAACTCTACCCAAATCCCCAATTTTCAACCTTTAAGAACATGATTTAGGCCTAGAAATCTAATGGATGTTAATGGAAATTGAAGAAAATGAGTCTAAGAACACATACCTATTGTTTTGTGGTGAAATTCTTCTTCAAAAATCGCCCAAGCTCGAGTTTTAGTGAAAGAGTTATGAAAATTTGAAGAAATTCCGTTTTTGCTATTGTTTTTAAAAGACTGGGCACTTATTCTATGCGTTCGCGTGCCTTGGACGCGTTCGCATAGGCTTAATCCCCCAGGCCTACGCGTTCGCGAGCCACAGGCCGCGTTCGCACAGCATTACGGCTACCCATCCCCCAGCTCCCTTCCTACTCTATGCGTTCGCGAATGACCTGGTGCGTTCACGTAGAGTAAACTCCCCAAGGCTCCGCGTTCGCACCTAAGTCTATGCATTCGCGTAGTGTAAACCAGCCCCCTTCCCCGTTTGTGCATTGCGTTTTTGTGGTTTACCACGCGTTCGCATAGTGTAAAAAGCCAGACACCAGATACAGCCAACACAGCAGATCTTCTAAGTTTCAAAACACTCCGACGCCTATCCGAAACTCACCTGAGCCCCCAGGGCTCCAAACCAAACATGCACACAACCTCAAAAACATCCTACAGACTTACTCGTGCGATCAAATCGCCAAAATAATATCTTAAACAATGAATTTAGCATAGAAATCAAAGAAAAATCTCAAAACTTCCAAAGTTTCAATTTTTCACAAATACGGGTCCGAATCACGTCAAACGACCTCTGTTTCTTACCAAATCTTACCGACACAACTTAAATATCATATTGAACATGTACCGGGTCCGTAACCAAAATACGGGCACGATACCATAAATTTCAAGTTTAACCAAATTTCCAAAAACTCTTATATTGTCAGAAAAACAATTTCTTTCAAAAATTTATTTCTCGGGCTTGGGACCTCGGAATTTGATTCTGGGCATATGCCGAAGTCCCATATTTTCCTACGGATCCTCCGGAACTGTCAAATCACGGATCCGGGTCTGTTTACCCAAAATATTGGCCGAAGTCAACTTAAATTCAATTTTAAAGGCAAAGTTAGCATTTTCTCAGTTTTTCATGTAAAAACTTCTCGGATATATGCCCAGGCTGCGCACGCAAAATGAGGTAAGATAAAAGGAGGTTTTCAAGGCCTTGGATACCGTTTTAGCTCATACAACAAGGGATGACCTTTTGGGTCATCACAATATTATGCTGGAGAACTCCAGTATATTATGCTGGACCGGTCTCTATGTCAGGAAAATAGTAGCTATTTTTCAATGACTTGGCAACCGCTGGCTATTTTTGAATGACCAGTCCGAAAACTGACTAGCCCTCGCTACTTTTACCAAACAAGAAGCTCAAAATTCAGCCTATTTAAGGGGATAACTTTACAAATACCAACCCATCACAAATAATTTAGGGAAAATCTCACTTTATACCCATTAATTTCAAATTGTTTACCCTTTAATGCCCATGCCTAAATTATTTACTTCTCCTACCCATGCAGCCCAAACTATTTACCTGCACATGAATTAACCTATTCCCCTCATCTTTTCACCAAGCCATTTCTTTCATTTCAAAAATTCCATAGCCAAACCATGAGAAATCTTATTTCACACAGCAGTTACTGATTTGACTTGTGAATATTTCTTCAGATTTTGTTTCTATCTTCAATATTATTGTACATGAGTTTCACTCCAAAATTCTCTTTCTATATTAGTATTTTTTTTTGTATGTATTTGTATTTTTGAACCCATGTGTTGTTGAAGTTATATATTAAGTTTCCCAGCTCTGATTTTTGTATGTGTATGAAAATCCACCATTGATGAGCTTGAAGCTCTTATATTTAAAACTTTATTTTGAAGATTTATTGTTTGATTCGATGTGGGTGCTACAAAATATTGATTATAATTTCTTAAGTAAGCTTCCCGGATATGAATCTTTATGTGTATTTGAATATTCACCGTTGTTGGACTTGAAGCTCTTAAATTTAAATTTTTATTTTGAAGATTTCTTGTTTGATTCAAAGTGGGTGGTGTTAAATATTACTTATAGTACCTTCTGGAAGTTCATACTAAAATTTGATAGCATTTTGAGTTGATTTGGTGATTGAGATCGAAATTTTCAGCTGAAAATTAAAGAAAAACACAACTACCCAATAGTATACTGTTACGGTATACAATACATTGTAGGAGTATATAGCTATACTGCAACAGTACACTATTATAGTTTACAATATACTGCAACGGTATATTATAATAATCGAAGAAGAACACAGTTACCTAACGGTATACCACTACAGTACAATATACTATAGGAGTATATAGTTATATTGCAGCAGTATCCTGTTATAGTATACAATATATTGTTATAGTATACTATAATAATATGCAATATACCGTAACAGTATGTTGTAATAGTATACAATACCATATTAAGATACTTATTACCCATAAATTCACTTGCCTTTTTTCTCTTAATTTGCTTTAAGCTTTTACCCAGCGTGAGGGGAAAATTGAAAATGCAAAAAAAAAAAAAAAATTATAGTATGATATATAATGTAACGCTATACTCTTACAAATAGATCCTTTTAGAATTTTTTAAAATTTTTATTGGCAGCTGATATTATTTCATTTTAATAATTGAATTAAAAAAATTAAGCCTTTGCGTATAATTGTATGCTTTGTTGGTATAGCTATATATTATACTGGTATCATATGTTAGTTAATAGTTTTTTATTGTATTAGCTACATTTAATTGGTACACAATTTAATTTTTCTTTAGTAATAGTATAAAAAAAAGACTAATAAAAAATAGTAAATGAAATTAGATTATGAAAAGAAAAGGAACATAAAAAAAGTTAAATGAAATTGGAAACGGGAAAAAGAAAAAAATAAGAAGAAAACGAGAAAAAGAAAAGGAGAAAAGAAAGAGAAAAAGAAAAAAAAAGCATAGAAATAAAAAAGAATTAGAGAATAAAGAAAAAATTCCCCACAAAAATTACTATGGGTATGAAATGTAATTAGTTTGATGGGTACAAAAATAAATGGATAGACAAGGGTAAATAGTTTTATTTTTATGGATAACTATGATATTCTCCCAATAATTTACCCGAGTTTATCCAAATCCATGGATCACAGATCTTTTGATCCTTTACTTTATTTATTTTCCTTTTGTTTATAGTGCAAAAATAACTGATAGAGTATTTTCTTTCTTTCTTTGTTTCATATTTTGCTTTTTCTCCATATCAATTATCAAGAAATTAACCTATATAGTATATCTTATTTCTCATTTTCTTTTTATCTTTTTTTTTTTTTTTTTTCTCTCCTTGTTTAAGAAAATATATGTATTACTGTAAATGTTTCTAGCACATAGGATCCAAAATTATATATCATTATAATAAAATAATGTACTAGTATAATAAAATGGCATATTGGTATTTAATGTTATTGTAAAATACTTGTCAAAATAGTATGCCAAAATTGCATATAAATATATCAAATAAGTATATTACCATTTTATATCTTCTGACACCTACTTCTTATACAATGAATATTATTTTCAGGGAACTCAATCAAAAATTTCATTTAAGAAATTATTTGCAAGAACCTAGTTGGAAAATTAAAAAAAAATACAAAAAGGACTTATTTATTACGGTATACTGTTATGATATATTTTATACTATAATATTATAATGTTACTATAACCAAGAATTTAACTTTGCAATAGATGATTCAATAAATACTGGTCGAAATATACTATTATTGTATATTGTATAATATTACAACAATTGTTACAGTATATTGCATATTATTGCAGTATTTTGTTACAGTGTATTACATAATATAACAACATACTGTTGCAGTATAGTTATATACTCCTATAATATATTGTATACCGTAGCAGTATACTGTTAGGTAACTGTGATTTTCTTCGATTATAATGGTATACCATTGTAGTATATTATATACTATTATTGTATATTGTTGTAATATAGCTATATACCCCTACGACATATTGTATATTGTAGTGGTATACTATTGGGTAACTGTATTCTTTGATTTTCAGGTGAAAAATTCGATCTCAATCACCTCAAAACAGCTCCAAATACATATTTCAACATGATTTTCCAGAATGTACTATAAGCAATATTTAATAACACCCACAGTGAATCAAACAAGAAATCTTCAAAATAAAATTTTTAAAATTCAAGAGTCTCAAGCCCAACAATGGTTGATTTTCAAATACACATAAAAATTTAGATTCGGGAAGCTTACTCATAGGTACTATAAACAATATTTTATAGCACCCACATTGAATCAAACAATAAATCTTTAAAATAAAAATTTCAAATTCAGGAGCTTCAAGCTCAACAATGGTGGGTCTTCATATACACACAATCAGATACGGTAAACTTAATATATTAAGTAATCGTATTTGCTACTTAAAATAAAGAAAGACCAAGTTATTTAGTTATCAGATTTTAATAGAGTACTAAATAACCTTGCAAAAACGAAGCTGGTTGTTTTCACATTCTGTACTTCAAATGTAAAGGCAAATAGCTAATGGGTAGGCTGGGTAAATAGTCTCGGCCACATAGGTAAAAAAAGTAAATAGTTTAGATTTGGGTATTAAAGGGTGAATAGTTTGGATCTATTAGGTATAAAGTGAGATTTTTTCCCTATTTATTTATGGCCCCCATTACTAAGCCCATGTCATAAGTTCCTAAATACAATGAAACTTTAAAGGATTTTTATACAAATAGTTGGCTATAGTAATTATTTATTTTTTTAGTTATATGTATAAATTATACATTGATTATACATAACTATATATATATTATGTATAAAATATGTATATATTATATATACACCGACTATTTTTATTGTAAGTAATAGGGTAGACTGGTATTTGAGTTAATCCTAAAGGAATAAGCAAGGACCCACCGTATCGGGATCATCTTTAGCAAATCTTTTCAATTCCGAGACGACTCTCTTTGCGTTTTGACTTATGCGAGGAGGCAGATGTCTCTTTCAATAGGTCAAATCTTATTTGTTGCTTGATATCTTATTTACGATATCGGCACAATAATCTCTTTCCCCTTTTCTGTCCGTCCCTACCCCCTAAGACTTCTTTTGTTTTACCTGTGAATTTAATTTGGAGCAAAAACTCTTTGAGACTTAGATTAACTCTTATTTCATCACTTAGGAGTTACATCCAGCTAATAAATAATCTTTCGTCTGACCACTTAGAATTTGCATGGAGTAACTGTAATTTGACCATGTAGGATTCACATCTTGTTAAAAAAAATTAGGATTTGCATCTATTTCAAATCTATCGGATCCCTCGTCTGATGTTATGATCTTTTACAGTATTATAAAATTTTAAAAAAATAGGATTTACTGTTTCAGACAAATTTGATTCAGCAATAGTCCTATGATGAAGTGCCAACTCTATTATAATGATAACGATTTTAATACAATAATTTTTATCTATTAGTAAGTATATAATTTAATATTTGATTCATCCCTAATTTATGTGATACTTCTTCCTTTGAAAACGTGCAAGCGGAGTGCCTTTTGTTTTCGTGAGTCTAACTTGTGAAATGTCAAAGTTGATTCTCTTCCCTCCTTTCCCTCAAGCAAAATAGTAACAAATTCATGAACCAAGCATAATTTTCATTCTAACCAATAAGTCACAACATCGAGCCACTTGGGAGTTGGAATAAATGAAAAACTTTATTAGTCGCTTTGTTGGTTTGCAAAAATAAATTTTCGTTAATTACAAATTGATGAGAAATAAAAACTACATATATAATGTAGTAATATATGAGACCTTTTGGAAATATTGTGCAAACTTGATTCAAAACAAACAATATCATACCATATTACATTTTGGCTGATTTAACCAACACGCAATATCAAAATCAATGGGTATCCCCTCACATTGTAGTCTATTCCAACTGGATTCCATCACCGACATTCTCCAACATCACTTTGCCCATGCTTCTATATATTAAATTTTGAACCCCCTTAACACAACTCAGAAGTGTAGTTTAGTGGTCAAGGGGGGGTCAAAACCTTGATAAGGTCATAGGTTCAATTTCTATAGCTACAAACAATTTTTTTTAACCCCCTTCATGGAGATCCTGCCTCCGCAACTGGTTCTCTTCCTCTAGATTTAAGACTTTGTAACGAGTGAAGATGATATTAGAAATGTTAGTTATTGAGTTTGTTAAACTCGAAGAAGCAAGAGCTTAGAAAGCTCCACAGTCTTCAATGGAGGAAGCGATCACAGACTTCCAAAAGGAATCGAAAAACAAGGCACAAAAATGGAGTCTCTTGGTTGAGTGAAAAGAGAATCAACTTCAATTATGCACTAGCTAGGTTCTTATATACACTGATCGACTAATGACAGCTAAGCAACAACTAATGTATCTCTAACTGACTAACCAACTAGTGGATGTTGTAACTAACTATCGGAAGCAATAACTAACTACTTGAATGCATAGTAATAACTAACAGCTACTAACTAACTGTTGGAAAAGGGAATAAAATACACAGTAGCATAATACTATACTACTATAATCTTAATACCCCCCCTCAAGTTGGTGGTGGAGGAAACACAACCAACTTGCTCAAAACAATAGCATGCTTGATTCCAGTGAGGGATTCGTGGGAATGTCAGCGAATTGATCACCAGTTCGTATGTGATGAAGCAGAATGAGACCTTTTGTAAGTTTGGACCTGAAAAAGTGGCAATCAAGTTCGATGTGTTTAGTGTGCTCATGAAACACTGGATTCCTGGCAATATGGATAGCAGATTGACTGTCACATAATATAGGGATAGGTAGAGCAGGAGGGACAATCAATTCTGTAAGAACACGATGCAACCAAGTAACTCACCAACTACCTCCCTAATGGATCTATATTCTGCTTCTGTTGTAGAAAGGGAGATAGTTTCTCTCTTCTTAGATTTCCAGCTGATAGGGTTGTTGCCCAAGAGGAAAATATAGCATGATACTGATTTTCTAGAGTCGGGGCATGCAACCCAATCAGAATTGCAGTAAGCCTTGACTGAGAAATCAGTATCATGGGACATGAAGAGGCCCAAGGTGGGATCCTTGAGTAGGTATCTAAGCATGTGATATGCAGCTTGAAGGTGAGGCTCTCTAGGATCTTGCATATATTGGCTTAGATGTTGTACTCCATAGGCTATCTCAAGTCTAGTGTTGGTAAGAAAGTTTAACTTTCCAACTAATTGCCTATAGGAAGTAGGATCAAATATAGGTACTCCTTCCTTAGCCTTCAGTTTTACTGTGGGATCAAGGGGAGAAGATAGACTGGTAGAATGGAGACAATCATATTCTCTTAGAAGGTCGAGAACAAATTTCCTCTGTGAGATCAGAATTCCACCATTTCTGTAAAGCACTTCGAGTCCCAAGAAATAATGTAGCTTACCCAAGTCTTTGATCTTAAATTGTTCATGTAAGAAGGTCTTCAACATTTGAATTTCAGTGAGGTCATTCTCTATCAACAAAACATCATCTACATAGACTGCAACGAACACCACACAATCAGATTTTTTCTTATAGAACAGGGAGTAATCGTGCATAGAGTGACTGTATCCTTTGGAATACAAAGCCTCAGTGAGTTTAGCATACCATTTTCGACTAGCTTGTTTTAGCCCATATAGAGATTTATTCAATCTGCAAACTAGCTCAGAAGAAGAAACGGCAAGCCCTTGGGGTAGATTCATGTATACTTTCTCATGTAGATCTTCATGAAGGAAAGCATTGTTCACATCCAGTTGAAACAGATCCCAATTCTTCCTAGCTGCAGTAGTAATTATAGCTCTAACAGTGGTCATCTTCACTACTGGGGAAAAGGTCTTCGTGTAATCTATTCCAGCCTTTTATGTATATCCTTTGACGACTAATCTAGATTTATATATTTCTATACTGCCATCTGCCTTGTGTTTGATTTTATATACCCACTTGCAGCCTATGACTTGCTTTCCAGTAGGTAAGGGAACCAATGTCTTGTTTGCATAAAGTGCTTCAAATTCTTGAGTCATGGCATCTTACCAAGCAGGATTGACGGTTGCTTCTTCATAAGACAAAGGTTCCCTGTCATTACAAATGTTTCTTACAACTTGTTGGCTATCAGTATTCAGGACATCAGGAGTAATGTGGTTGCTTTGGGTAAAAAGAGCATTGAGAGAGAATGGTGAACTAGTCTGAGTCATCTCAGTATTTTGGGATTGTTTCAGGTTAGGCATAGAACAGACATATTCAGAAAGGTAAGAAGGGGTCTTAGATATTCTACTGGACACCCTTAGATTTGGTTTCAATGTAGATGATGAGGGTAGATCAACTCTTGAGGTGACTAGGGATGGTGATGTGGTGTTAAAAGTGGGAGGTGATGGTATGGTGGGTGAGTGTGTGGTGTGACTAGGTAATGGTGTAGTAGAGTTGTCTCCTTGAGGAGTTGAGGGACCGTGAATGGGATAAGTATTGAAAACTTTAGAGTGATATCGATGTGTGATAACATCATGCGAAGAATGTGAGGAGTTTGGCATTGGTGGGAGTGAAAAAGGGAAGATTGATTCATGAAAGACCACATCTCTAGACACACAGATTCTCTTAGTAGTTAGGTTCAGTACTTTGTATCCCTTAACACCAAATGGATAGCCTACAAAGACATGTGGGGAAGTTCTTGGTTCGAACTTATCTCTGTAAGGTTTAGGAACAGTTGGGTAGCACAGACAACCAAAGCTTCTTAAATGTGAGTAGTTTGGTTTCTTTCCATATAGAAACTCAAAAGGGCACTTATTTTTCAAAGGTGCAGTAGGCAATCGATTTATGAGAAAAGTTGTTGTGAGTACACACTCTCCCCAGTATCTCAGGGGGAGTTTTTCTTGAAACAATAAGGCTCTAGCAGTTTCCAACATGTATTTGTGTTTTCTCTCTACTATGCCATTTTGCTGGGGCGTATAAGGATAGGTTCTATGGTGTTCAATACTTTTTGACTGGAAGAATGAGGTGGGTTCACTGCTAGTGAATTCTAGACCATTGTCTGATTTGATGCACTTTATATTGGTATCAAATTGTGTCTCAATCATGGATATAAAGTTTCTGATGGTGTGTAATGCATTACTCTTGCAACTAAGTAGATGAGTCCAAGTGAATCTACTAAAGTCATCTACTATGGTGAGAAAGTATTTGAAGTTGTCATGAGAGGTTACGTGATAAGGTCCCCACAGGCCTATATGCAATAGGTCAAATATGGCAGTGGTGTTTGTGACTTTTAGGGGAAAAGGAGTCTAGCTTGCCTGGCCATGGGACATATTGAACAAAGGAAAGATTGTTTTGGTGAAAAGTCTACTGGTATGTTGCATATTACTTTCATTTTTCCAAAGGGTACATGCCCAAGTCTGTAATGCCATAACAGGTTCATATCACTCGCATCAATTGAAGAAAGACTTAGAATTATAACCCCAGTTTGTATTATTGCAAGTGAAGTTATTTACAATAGGAGATTGAGACACAGTACTTACAGCAGGAGCAGGACTGGGTTGATAAGAAAAGGAAAGACATTGAGTATTTACAAATGGACAAGTTTGACAAGAACGAGAAAAACAGGGTGTTGTAGCAACATGGCTTGCACTCTTCTTTACTGTTGTAGGACTTTCTTTATTCAAGCAGTCATAACATAGAAGGTACAATCCATCATGGACCTTACCAATCTCCAGAGGCCTCTTCAGAGAAGGGGCCTGCAGAAAACAACATGTGTTAGAAAAAAAGCCAGACATTTGAGATGTGTTGTCAATGAACTGATAGAGATGAGATTGTATTTGAAAGATGAGACAAATAGTACTTTATATAGAACTATCTTAGGTGTAAGAGTTACAATTCCTACTTCTGTGACTTTGACTCCGTAACCATTTGGTAGTTTCACAAGTAAAAAGGGATAAGGTAAGGCAAGTATGTTCTGTAGGTGTGTTTTGTTGAAGGTCATGTGGTGTGAGGCCCCTGAGTCCAGAATCCATAAGTCAGATTTTGCTTGAAAAAGTTTGCATGACAGCTTATCAAAGTTTATAGAAGAAGTACATGTCACAATACCTGCAAATTTTCCTGCAAAATTCACTGTTGCATTGGCTGGAGTTGTGTTTGAATTGTCTCCTGTTCCATCACTGTGAAAATGCTGAAGTAGCCTTATCACTTGATCATATTGTTCATTTGAAAAGTTCATGTTCTGATTATTGTTACCTCCTTGGTTCTCTAGATTTTCTCCTTGGTTTGACATCATCTCTGGTGACGTAGCCTGTAGACTAGCTATAGCATTTACTGCAACATTCTTCCTATTGTTCCTAGGATACTGATTATGATTGTTCGAATTGTTACTATGAGCTCCTTGTCGATTAGACTGATGTGGATATCCATGAAGTTTGAAACATTTATCCTTGGTGTGACCTTGTCTCTTGCAGAAATCACAATAGGGCCTGGGTCTGTTGTTCACTGAGAAATTCGTTATGAATCCTCTTGTCATACTAGTATTCATTGCAGTAGACTCAAAATTCAATTGGTTCCTTGGTCGAAATTCTCTTTGTTTCTCCTCTTGGACGAGAAGAGCAAAAGCTTGTGCCATTAAATTCAGGGGATTCATCATTAGGATGCTCCCGCGAACCACAGTATAGACCTCATTTAAGCCCATTAGAAATTGTATCAATCTCCTGTCCTGTTCAACTTTGTGCATATTCTCCTTTGCACCACAAGTGCGTTGGCAGTTACAGATGGACTTTGCACTCATATTAGTTAAATTCTTCCCATAATTTCTTCATTTTAGTGTAGTATCCAGTGATGTCGAGTATCCCTTGACTCAAGTCATTGATTTCCTTCTGGATCTGGTATAATTTTGCTCCATTTTTTCGATCATAATGATCTTCAAGTTCTCTCCACAATTTGACTGAACTATTCATATACTCCACACTGTCTGCAATCTCCTTTGCAAGTGAATTCAAAATCCACGAGGTTACCATATCGTCACACCTCTCCCATTGCCTAAAGCTTATTGAGTTCGAATCAGGTTTTACACATTCTCCAGTGATGAAACCTAATTTGTTTTTAACAGACAATGATCTCAACACACCTCTCCTCCATGGATGATATCCTAGTCTATCAAAAGGTACTGGAACTAAAATTAACCTAGGGCTATCAGAGGGATGAATATAAAGTGGACTACTCACATCGATTGTCAATTGATTCTCTGCTGTTGTCGCATTTCCAGTGTTTGTATCACCTATCGCCATGACTGTTTGAAGAACAATTGGTTGAGTAAGAAGATGAAAATGCAGAATTCCTCGATCGAACGAGCTGAGAGATGAGCCCTAATTTTCGAGTACGAAGAAGACAGCAGACTGCAATCTATGATTCAATCTATCGTCTCGTCGCTAGAACAATCTCTGATACCATGTTAAACTCGAAGAAGCAAGAGCTTAGAAAGCTCCACAGTCTTCAATGGAGGAAGCGATCATAGACTTCCAAAAGGAATCGAAAAACAGGGCACAAAAACAAAGTCTTTTGGTTGAGTGAAAAGAGAATCAACTTCAATTATGCACTAGCTAGGTTCTTATATACAATGATTGACTAATGACAGCTAAACAACAACTAATCTATCTCTAACGGACTAACCAACTAGTGGATGCTGTAACTAACTATCGGAAGCAATAGCTAACTACTTGAATGCGCAATAACAACTAACAACTACTAGATTACTGCTGGAAAAGGGAATAAAATACACAGTAGCATAATGCTATAATGCTATAATCTTAATAGAGTTGTTTAATTAGAGATTAGAGACTTTACACTTTTGTCCAGTAATGGTTTAAGTTCATATTTATTTTATGTCAATTAGAACCATCTAAGTTTCTGTATGTCTCTATAGTCTAGGACACGTGTTGGCAGTATTTGCATTCTTAGCTATATTAGTACGAGCTGTAACAAAGTGGGAGATTATGTTAAATGAATATTCTCTCTTTCCTCTTTTCTCTGCTTCTCTCCCTCTCTTGCACTCTATTTTCTTCTCTTTCCTTCTCGATGCTCTGTTCATTCCAGAATCTTTTACTATTGTTGAGCTTCGGAAACCGGGTCACCATGCCTCCAAATCCAAAGATTCTAGGGTTAACAGAGGGCATCAATGAAATTAAAACCCAGGTCCAATCATTTTTGGCAGATACGACGAAGCAATTCGAAGCTCTTGAAACTCAACAAACTCAGTTTTCTTCCCAGTTTCAAGAAACCCAAGAGAGGAATCGACGGTTGGAAATGGACATGAATTAAAAATTGGAACTCATTCTGGCGAGCTTAGACGTTAACAGGAGGTCAGATTCAGATTCCCCTTCACCGCAACCACAGACACCTATGGCTACTCGTGAAACCGACCAAACATCAGGTACATCTGTTTCTACCTTACCTTTGCTAACCTCAACGGCATTACCGATAACTCAGTCACTCTTCTCACCGAGTTCGGCACCCATAGGTCGTGGTTTTACATTTCCACCAGCTCCCCCATCACATTATACTAACCCTTACGCTATTCACAATATTTAGACACCCGGCTCTTCTTCAAACGCGCCTCTATTACCCACCCAAACAACACCACAAATTTAAGGAGTGAACCCAATAGAACACACACCAAATGGTAATATGCTTAAAGCTAAGCTCAATTTTCCAGAATTTGATGGTACAAATCCGAGGGGGTGATTAAGGAGATGCGAGAAATTCTTTCATTTTTTTAACTTTCAAGAGTCGGTGAAATTTGATTATATCACCATTCACGTGAAAGATAAAACTGATGTTTGGTTCGATAGCTACCTTACTAGCCGGCGAGGTAAAATTTCATGGTCCATGTTTTGTGCTGAGATTTGTCGAAGGTTCGGTAAGATGAGACCCATGAACATTGTCGATGAGTTCAACAAAATTCAGCAACTTACCAATGTGGATCAGTTTCAGGAGAAATTTGAGGAACTTATGAGCTATATGTTGATTATTAATCTCTTATTGAACAAATCCCATTTTGTATCTAGTTTTGTTAGTGACCTCCGGCCTGAACTGAAACCATCAGTTATTCTTGCTAATCCTGCCTTTCTTATGGATGCTTTTGAGACTACAAAGCTCTACGAAGAATCCTTTCAAGCCTTAGCCAACCTCATCATTCCTAAAACTTATCCTGGCTTCTCCAAACCTTCCCCTCAACTCACTTATCCTACTACTAAACAGCTTCCTGCTCCTACAATCACTAAACAACCTGTAAGCAACCTTCACACTCACTTATCCCACCCATATAGGTCAAGCTCCCTTCAAACCAAATTTCACCCTCGAAGCACTGAAGCAACAAAATTTGTGCTTCAAATGCCATGACAAATATTTCCCTGGTCACCAATGCAAGCCTAATAATTTGAACATGATGAAGGGAATTGAAGTTGTCGAGGATGTGCAGATGCACCCTCTGAAAGAAGAGGAAGTATTTGAGGAAGCTAGGGAAGAAGTACTTGAGGAGGAACATGTAACACTTTTTCTGTGTGTTGCTGTAGGGTTAACAAGTTCACCCTCGACTTTGAAAATCACTGGCTATGTGAAGAGAACACCTATCACTATATTAGTGGATAGTGGATCCACACATAGTTTCTTGAACCCTCAAGTGGTGAAGATAATGAAGTTACAGAAGATTTCCCGTGGTAGGTCCATGAAAGTAGCTGTGGCAAATGGAGATATCTTGTATTCTGATAGTTATTGCCCTGCATTTCTGTGGAAGATGCAAGGAGAGTTGTTCTGTTTTGATATGAGAATTCTGCAAATTGGTGGGTGTGATTTGGTTCTAGTTATGGACTGGATTGATCATTTTACCCAGTAGTCCTTAACACCAAAACCACTAAGTTTATCATTTTTAAAAGAAGGCAGGTTCATTACTCTAAAAGGACAGCAATAAGGTAAGGAGTTGATAACCATCGACAATGAAGAGATGATCAAAATTTTGATTAAGAAGGCTTGCCATTGCATAGTTGAGGTGTATGTTCTCAACCCCCCTATCTGTACTTAGGAAAAAGGGGACTTACCGCTAGCAGTTTCAGCATTGCTAGACAAATATGTTGATGTTTTTGAAGAACCTAAAGGAATGCCCCCACCTAGGGACTGTTATCATGCCATCTCTTTAATTCCAGAAGCAAAACCCTTCAGCTTGAGGCCCTATAGATATTCCTATGATTAGAAGAATGCTATTGAACAAATGGTTGGGGATATGCTACAAGCTCAGACAGTGGTACCTAATCTGTCTACTTTTGCATCACTTGCATTGCTAGTAACGAAGAAGGATTCCTCCTGGAGACTATGTGGGGATTACAGAAGGTTAAACGCTTTAACAATCAAGAATAAGTACCATATTCCTATGACAATAAGAATGAAGTCTGAAGATGAGCACAAGACTGCTTTTAGAACACAGCATGGACTATGACAATTCAAGGTTAATGCCATTTGGCTTAACAAATGCACCAACCACCTTTCAATCCTTGATGCATCATGTTTTTGGCGCCTATCTAAGGAGGTTTATCTTAGTCTTTTTTTGATGATATACTGGTCTACAGTTTATCATTGGATGAACACTTGAAACACTTGTAGATTGTCTTAGACTTATTGAGGCAACATGAACTGTTTGCCAAGAGATCTGAGTGGGACTTTGCTCATCCACTAGTAGAGTACCTTGGTCACATTATCAATGGTGAAGGTGTCAGTACAGATCCGAGCAAAATTTCAGCGATGGTTACTTGGCCCCTACCTACAAATATCAAAGAGTTAAGAGGATTCCTCGGCCTCACTATTTATTTTAGAAGGTTTATAACGGGTTATGCGACACTAAGTAAACCTTTAACTACATTGTTGAAGAAAGGGGGTTTCCACTGGAACAATGAAGCTACTGAAGCTTTTGAGGCACTCAAGAAGGCAATGACTAGTGCTCCAGTTTTGGCCCTACCTGATTTTAGCAACCATTTGTGGTGGAAGTGGATGCTTGTGGCACAAGCGTGAGAGCTGTTCTTATGCAAGATAGGAGGCCCACTGCCTTTCTTAGTCAGACACTAAGCCTAAAGCATCAAGGCCTCTCAACATGCGCGAAAGAGTTGATTGCCCTATTACATGCTGTCAACAAATGGAGACATTACTCGATCCCTAGTCATTTCATTATAATGACTGATCATTTTAGCCTAAAGTTTCTACAAGAATATAAAATCACTACTGCCTTGCAGCATAAAGGCTTGACCAAGCTGATGGGGTTAAGTTTTGAGATCCATTACAAGAAAAGAATTAATAATTCAGTAGCAGATGCCCTCTCGAGGAGTCAAACGTCAACAGAAGCTGTTGTTGCTTGTCAAATTTTGGTACAATTGCAACCAAAATGGATGAAGGAGATCAGGAATAGTTTTGAAGGGGAAGACGAAGTAACTAAGATAGTATGTGCTCTTACAGTTGATCCTGCAGGTTCAACTGAAGTAACACTACAACAAGGCATCCTCAGATTCAAAGGGAAGGTCTTGATCTGTAAGCAAGGAAATTTGAGACCGCAATTGGTACAACATGTGCATTCTTCCAATTTGGGAGGTCACTCTGGCATCACCGCTACCCTCCATAGAGTTAAATCTGTGTTCTACTGGTCCTCAATACTAGAAGATGTTAAAAAGGTGGTCAAGAATTGTGAAATATGTCAAAGGTGTAAGAATGAATAAGTGGCTTATCCGAGTCTATTTCAACCTTTACCTATACCCACCCGGCCTTGGGAACACATATCGATGGATTTCATTGAAGGCTTGCCCAAGTCAAGAGGGAAAGATACAATTATGGTTATGGTTGATAGGTATAGCAAATATTCCCATTTCTTAACTTTAACCCATCCTTTTACTGCAGTACATATAGGTTTATTGTTTCTAGATCAGGTTTATAAGTTGCATGGATTATCTAGTAGCATAGTATCAGATAGTCTTCTGAGTATCTTCTGGAAGGAGCTATTCAATTTGTTGCAAACTAAGTTAGTTTACAACTTAGCCTATCACCCACAAACAGATGGGCAGAATGAGAGAGTAAACAAGTGCTTGGAAAACTATTGGAGGTGTATGACCAGCCATAAACCAGTGGAGTGGAGCAAATGGATCCTTTAGCTGAGTTTTGGTATAATTCTAATTACCACTCAGCTACTCAATTGACCCCTTTCAAAGTTGTATATGGATATGATCCTCCTCAGTTATCTTTTGAATTGATTTCACAATCCAAAGTAGCTGTTGTAGATCAAATAATTAAAGAAAGATAATTGATGGCAAGGTTACTGAAAGAGAGCCTAGAAAGAGCTCAAAGAAGAATGAAGTTTTATGTAGACAAGAACAAAACAGAGAGGGAGTTTATGGTTGGAGATTGGGTGTTCATCAAATTACAACCTTATAGGCAAACCTCAATTGCTGTAAGGAAGAGTCTGAAGCTAGCAGCAAAATTTTATGGTCCTTAACAGATCATTAAGAAGATCAGTCCAGTAGCTTATGAGTTACAATTACCTCCTTCATCCAAGATACATTCAGTCTTTAACATTTCTCAGTTGAAGAAAAGGGTGGGGCATGGTCAGATTCCTTCCATTGAGCCTCATATATGTTCTCATGATGGACAGCTTCTAGTGGAACCAATTGCTATTATAGACAGGCGTATGGTGAAGAAAGGAAACGCAGCTGCCACTCAGGTCCTTGTACAATGGGCAAATCTGTTGCCTGAGGAAGCAACATAGGAGACTACAACTTCATCAAATCCCAGTTTCCCCAATTTGAACCTTGAGGAAAAGGTTCTCAAGGGAGGATGGCATGTAACGAGTGAAGAAGATATTAGAAATGTTAGTTATTGAGTTGTTTAATTAGAGATTAGAGGCTTTACACTTTTGTCCAGTTATGGTTTAAGTTGATAATTATTTTATGTCAATTAGGACCATCAAAGTTTTGAATGTCCTCTAAAGTCTAGGATACATATTAGCAGTATTTACATTCTTAGCTGTATTTGTACGAGCTGTAACGGAATGGGAGATTTTGCTAAATGAATATTCTCCCTTTCCTCTTTTCTCTGCTTCTCTGTCTCTAGCACTCAATTTTCTTCTCTTTCCTTCCAAATAATCTATTCTTTCCAGCATCTTTCACCAGTGTTGAGCTTAGTGAGCTTAGCATTTGGTACAGGCTTTCATTGTGATTGACATAGCCGATAAAATTTGAGGGTCCACCAAACTATAGAGAGACCAGGTAAAAATCACGATTTACATTTGTAGGATTTCAACTTCATTAATGAGAAACTTTTAGATTACAACCTATGTAACTGTTGGTTCCAAACGCACACGCAAGTATACGTGGTCGTAGCAAGTAATATAATGTTAAATCGAATGTCGAACCCACAGGGACTTGCGTAAACTACTTGGTGAATCATTCTAATTGTTATTTAATCGAGCCAAAACAAAATTCAAGAATATAACTAATTTATTCTATGATTATATGAACTAATTATCAAGTAACGAGAATATTGTTGTGTATTCAATAGAGACAAATATTCCAGGGTTGTGATCAATTCACCATTCATATTGCATTCTAATTAACTCTCTCTTTCATATAATTCACTCATGGTTGCTAATTAATCGATAATTGCTCTCGTAGCCTTCTCCCGAAGTACTACTCGTCTATTTTCAATAGATTAACGCCTATATTCCTATGAAATTAATCTATTAGAACGCATTAAGATTACGATGTTTAATTAAGCACGGTGACTAGGTATATTCCTATCCTAACCACAAATCCGCTCCCATGAAGGGTTAAGATCGCGCTCTCTTCAATTCTTCTCTAATCTATATACGGCTTTTCCAAGCATAACATAGTATATAGAACCTAATTGCTGGCCAAACAATTAAGCAATTAAACGCAGAATTGAAGAAACAACCATATATTGAGCGAATTATAATCAAGATTACGTTAATATCGAATAACAATATTCATGGCTAAATCACAACCCCAGAACAATGGGTGTTTAGCCACTCATACTAGACTTAGACAATTGCATAAGTTTTGCATAAATGGAAAATACTAGATTAAGATGAAGAAAACTGATAATCCTTTGATTCTTCAATGATCTTTTGTGTATATTCTCTCCAAAAATGGCATCCTCCTCCCAAAGTTGTGTTTTTGGGTCTATTTATATGTTTGGGATAAACCCTAAACGTGTAGGAAACTTTTATTCCAACTGGGAAACACTTAAAAACCTTTAAAACTCGGAGTTGACAGGACCAGGCACCCAGGCATTAAGCCCCAAACGCCCCCTTATCGCCAGGGCAGGCCTAGCGTTAGGAGCCAAACGTCTGGCTAACGCCAGGGTCACCCTGGCCTTAAGGGCCAAACGCCCCCTTAACGCCTGGGCATGACTGGCTTTAGGGGTCAAACGCCCGGGTATGGCCCGGGTCACTCCTTTTCGACTCTTGAGCATATTTTTGATGTTTTATGCGCCCATTTAGCTCGGCTTCCATTTCCAATTCACCTACACATGAAATAGACTCCATTATGCACATATAACGTATATTTTTATCACAAAAGCACATAAAATGTAAGGTATAAAATACTTAAAACTATGAATTCTAGCCACGCATCAACACCCCACACGTAGATTCTTTCTCGTCCTCGAGCAATATCCTTCAACATATACACATTTAATTAACAAGGAGTATTTTACTTTTCAATTACACATATTACCCCTTAACTATGATCGATACCGGCAATCAAGTATGAACATACAAAATTTCACATTCTTTCCCT
>ML385090.1:59437-82795 GCA_005239525.1 Nicotiana knightiana
TGGCTCTATGTTGAGTTTGAGGTTGAACGGTAAAGTTATATATTAAAGTGCTTAGGGAGGTGTAGTCACTCTTATATCCAAATGTATCCTACCCGTCCCGCAGCCTACATTACAACCAAATAAAGTCCTACTTGATCCTAGACTGAATGAGCTCGATTAGTAGAGTATTACACTACGGGCAAGCCTATGGTGCATCTTTTGTGGCATATGAATATTATTTCTGAGAGCGAGTGAATTCTTTCTATCTTGAGTTCCTAAGTGTTCTTAAATTTTATTGTGTGAGGAACTAGCTCTTTGATTTGGTGAGGGCACATGATTCATGAAGGAAAGGTAATGTTGTTGACCTCTAAGTTAGAATAGTTAGTGAATTGTGAATAAAGCATGGTATATGTGAGTCGATTATTGAGGCGAGGATGTCACACCTCTGTGCTTGAAATGTTTTAAATATTCTTGGTATAACATGTTAAGAGATTTGCTTAATAAGTTGTGTACATGAGTGTAGTTGATTGCTCGAGGACGAACAAAGGTTTAAGTGTGGGGTCTTGATGCGAGACTAAAATGCATAGTTTAATATATAATATACCGTACATTTGAGGTGCATTAATGATAAAAATACACTTGTTATGTGCTTAATAGATTTTATTTTATGTGTAGGTGAATTGGAGATGAAAATGGAGCTAAAGGGATGCAAATACGTCGAAAATATGCAAAAGGAGACACCCGGGCGATAGCCGGGCGTTTGACCCCTAAAGCCTGACCCTACCTGGCGTTAGGGGGGTGTTTACCCCATAAGGCCAGGCAGCCCCAGGCGTTAGGGGGGCGTTAGGGTCCAAACGCCAGGCCTGCTCTGGCCTTAGGGGTGCGTTAGAGCCCAAACGCCCGGGGTTCCCAGTTCGCCAAATCCGAGTTTTGACGAGTTTAAGTGTTTTCCGGTTGAAATAGAAGTCTCCTACACGGTTAGGGTTCGCCCTAAACATGTAAATAGACACCAAAAAACACAACTTAAGGGGATTCAAAGAGGACAGAAGGATTTCGGAAGGATTCAACAAGAAAACACCATAGAAGTGACAAACATTGATTTCTGCATCTAGTATTCATTACTTTGTATTTCAATTATGCAATTTATTTTAGTTTTGATTCTCAATAACATGAGTAGCTAAATTCTTTAGTCTAGGGTTTTGGTAGAACCCGTTGGGGATGAATTCATTGTGATATTAATATATTTTGGTTGATTAATCTCTTTTTGTTCAACTACGTTCTTATTATAGTTGATTGAAAGGGCCCTTGATTAACTATTCCTATTTATTATGTATCTACTTGAGAGAGAGTGCATATTTAGGTAGTTGCTTGAACAACACCACTCCCGGAGTATAGACGAAAGTCATAACCGGGGGTTTAAAGGTTAGATTAGAGATAACGATACTTCGGGTGCAATCTAAAGTGAACTGTATTGCGATCTAGCTAGCGTAACTTGAGAGAGTGCGTTTAGTAAATTATCATAATTACTTGAGAGAGATTTATGATAGTTAGAGCGTTCATGACAGAGATAGCCAATTAAACTATAAGACATATCCAAGGAAGATTCACCAACGGGGGAAACCATAACCTTAGACCCTTTATTATCATCGTTTACATTATATTGTTAGTTAATTGTTAATTTATTATTTTGTTATTAGATTTAGTAAACATCACCAATTGATATTCAAAAGTCTTGAGAAAAGTGATTAAGTAACAATTTAGTATTTTATAGACTCAATTGATACGTAAATTTCCTGTGGGATCGACTCTGGGCGTAATACCCCCGGATTATATTTGCAATGCCCGCTTAGTCTTCTACAAGACATAGTTGAGCGTGATCAGCTGTCTAAGAGGTCCATCGTCGAGAAAAGTCCACAATTTTTATATATATTTAAAACAACTACAAAAACTTAAAAGCAAGAAAATCATTTACTATCATGAATACAAAACTACAATACAAACCCACATACGGTACAACAATTCCACAGTTCGTAAGTACAACAAAATACAACGTACACACCCCACACTTAATCCATGCACTGTCCCCAGTGCAATATATAGAGTCAAAAACATGCATAGAAGCAAGGTACAAGAAACTCCCTGATCATTCAGCGTCGTCATCATCTGACGCTCTCCACTCCTCCTCATGCTCATCTTCTTCATCATCTTCCTCATCCGAGCGCATCGGCTCTGCATCAGAGTCATCAGGAGTGTTGATATCCTCATCATCAGGGAGCCTGCATCCCTCACCCGCTGCAATCATCTGCTGCGCATGAGCATTGAGCGGGTACCCCTGATCCAATTCAACTCTCTCATCAACTGACACCGGCCGACCTCCTATTCGCAACTGCAAATCCATCATCCCATAAAGATGGGCCATGAAGCTATCATCCCGCACATTGCGCTCTGCATTGGTCAGAGAAGGCTCTTCCTTCAGTCTTAGGCCACAGATGTCAGTCTCTCGTTGGAATTGATCAATGGTATGGTCAAAGTTGGGATCAACCGCTACATTCTTATTTAGAAGGAACTGAGTTATGAAATTTGGGAATGGTATTCGATCAATTCTATTGTTCGAACACACCAACCCCATTTGATAACGCATCAGCCTGCCCACATTCACCCTCTGCCCTGTCATGAGGAAGTAGAACACACAAATCCTCTCTCGGCTGATTAAGGTGTCATGCTTGCATGGTAGTATCCGTGCATTAATCATTTTAAGCCACACCTGGGTCTCAGCCTTCATTTTCTTCTTTGGAAATCTTTTATGGCGATTTGTGGCACTATCCCGAATCCAAGCAGCCATGGAATCAACCCCACAAAGTGTGTGCCTCACCTCTCTATAGTTGGGATGGCGGATGAATTGCTCTAGAGGCTCCACCGGAACATTTGGTGCACCTAGGAAGTCACAAATGGCCTTGGCCGAAAAATCTACCAAGTGCCCACGAATTGGCACCAATCCGTTCTTTTCCTTAGGGTCAAACCCTGCGTAGAATTCTCGGACTAAGTTGAGGTTGATGTCACCATTGTGTCTGAACACATATCCCAGCCCTAACTCATGGATGCTCCGCCAAGTCGCTGGGAATTTTGATCTTAGACTCCCTTCCTTAATGGCCCCTTCAGGGTGAACATGCTTGGGTTTGCAGCGTGCATACCATTTCCTGGATTGTACTGACATGCTGTTAAGACCATATTCCCATTCACCAGTGGGTCGCTGTCTCATAGCAACGACAGTAGCTACTGCTTCCTCACCAGTCATACTGGAAGTAGCATCCCCCCTTTTCTTTTCTTTTGGGGTTGTGGGGGGGTTTTTCTTTGCTTTTAGCTGGGGCCGAAGACGTGGCCTTCCCCTTGCCAGTGGCTATTCTGGGTAGCATTGTTTTTCCTACACATATGATCAATAGTTAGTGGGTTTCATAAAGTATGTAACAAAATATTTCCAAAGGTTACTCAGACTTCACCTTGGTACGTTAATGAATAATTTACCCAAAGGGCTTCTCGTGAGCCTCTTCACACTTAACATTTCATGGAGTTGACAATTCATGATACTAGTGGGTTGTTTCCCTGAGACTCGGGCTCCAAATGGGATATGTATTTCCATTGAGGCATTATATCGAGCACTTGGCGTGCACAATGCCATGAGAGCTCTTATGGAATTGAGGGACTGCCTCATGTACCCACATCTGGGTGGGGTTCCATAATACCACTTAGTTTAACAAATTCAGCCCATTCCTAGAGGGTTTCGGGGATTGGGATGCAAAACATCATACAATATGACCATGAAATTCATAAACCCATAAGGAACCACCATGAATCATGGCTACACCATATATAATTGTAACACCCAAGTCGAATTTACACAGAATAGGGATAAAATCATACCTCAACGATTGATGAGTGTTAATTTGATGAGGTGAACCCCGAAATTGAGCCTGTGCAGACTTGTGTGTGCTGTGGGTGTGCAGATGTGTGGGTGAAGAGTTGATTTGGGTGTGTAGATGTGTGGGTAATCTATGAGTTATAGTATGAGTGTGAGAGCAATTCGTTGTTGTTTGTGTTCTTGGGAGCAAACTCTTGCTTGAGAGGGAGATGGGAGATGAAAAAATTAAAAGAAGATACTTACCTGGCGTTAGGCGTGCGTTTTAGTCTTAAATCCCGGATCCACTGGCGTTAGCCAGGCGTTGGACCCCAAACGCCCAGCCTACCCTGGCGTTTTCCAAGCGTTAGGGCTGAAACGCCCAGCCTACCCTGGCGTTTGCCAGGCGTTAGGGCTGAAATGCCCAGCTTGCCTTGGCATTTGCCAGGCGTTAGGGATGAAACGCCAGGTACCCCCTGACCTTCGTCTCACCTTCCGTCATGCAAGAACACTGCTCCTTTCACTTGAATGCACTCGCAAGCTCGTTGGTACCTATAATTATATGAAATTATTCAAGTTATGTTAAGATTTAACTAAGCATTGGGTTCCCTCCTAATAAGCGACTTAGTTAATGTCGTGGCATGACGATTACAACAATTCAATAGGTTTCCTCCTATGAAGCGCCTGATTTAACGTCACGGTATGACGCAGAACCTCACCTCAGTCATCAACGAGCACGACTTTGGTCTTCTCACGATTTATGGTACCACCACAATAATGTTTGATTCTATGCCCATTCACTAAAAATGTTCTTACACCATGTATAGCTCGCAATTCAAGTGCACCATATAGAGTGACTCTCACTATTTCAAATGGGCCTGACCATCTCGATTTCAGCTTTTCAGGAAACAGTCTAAGCCTAGAATTGAATAATAGTACCTATTGGCCCGGCTCAAAATGATGCGGATGTATATGTTTGTTCTGCCATCTCTTGGTATTTTCTTTGTAAAGTTTGACATTTTCCTATGAGTGCAACCTGAACTCATACAATTCATCCAACTGCATTAATCTTTTCTCACCCGCGGCTTCAAGGTTCATGTTTAGCTTCTTGATGGCCCAATACGCCTTGTTTTCAAACTCTACGGGCAGGTGACATGCCATCCCATAGACCAGCTTGTACGGTGATGCCCCAATTGGTCTTTTGTATGCCCATAAAGCATCATCTAACTTAGTAGCCCAATCTTTCATGTTCACACTCACCGTTTTCTCTAGTATTTTCTTGATTTCTCTATTGGATACCTCTACTTGTCCACTTGTTTGAGGGTGATATGCTGTTGCAACTCGATGACGGACCCCGTATTTAGCTAAAATGTTATTCAACAACCGATTGCAAAAATGGGTTCCTTCATCACTAATCAAGGCTCGTGGAGTACCAAATCTGGAGAATATATTGTTCTTCACAAACGCAGCGACAACCATGGCATCATTCGTCGGTAATGCAATTGCCTCCACCCATTTCGACACGTAGTCAACTGCCAGCAAAATGTATTTATTTCCCTTGGATGATGGGAATGGACCCATAAAGTCTATCCCCCATACATAAAAAATCTCTACCTCCAAGATATTATTTAAAGGCATCTCGTGCTTCCTTGTTATCGTTCCTGTTCTCTGGCACTGGTCACACTTTTTAACAAATGCGTGGGCATCTTTGAATAGTGTTGGCCAAAAGAAACCAGATCGTAGCACTTTCGCTGCTGTTCGATCGCCACTATGATGGCCCCCATATGGTGATGCATGACAATCAAATAGCACCATTTCCACTTCTATATCAGGAATACATTTACTCATTAACTGATCACCACATCCTTTGTACATGTAGGGATCATCCCAGTAGTAGGACTTCACATCGCGTAAGAACCTTTTCCTTGCTTCAGATTTTATTTTCGGGGGAAGTACCCCACTCACCAAATAATTCACATAATCAGCATACCACGGAGGATGGTCCTGGGTTATAGCAAAAAGTTGCTCATCAGGAAAGACTTCTTTAATATCTCCAGCTTCCTCAACATGATCATGATTTTCCAGCCTTGACAGGTGGTCAGCTACTTGGTTATCAATGCCCTTTCAGTCTCTGATCTCCACATCAAATTCCTGCAACAATAAAACCCAAAGCATCAATCTAGCTTTAAACTCTTTCTTTGTAAATAAATACCTGATTGCTGCATGATCTGTGTGGAAAATAACTTTTGTGCCCACCAAGTATGCCCGAAATTACCTAACAGCTCCTTTTAGTGGTGGTGTAATTCTGCTGTGCATCATCGAGGGTCTTAGTCGCATAGTAGATGGAATAAAACACCTTGTCTTTCCTTTGGCCTAACACTGTCCCAATTGCATGGTCACTTGCATCATACATAAGTTCAAATGGTAGTGACCAATCAGGTGCAACAATTACGGGGGCAGTTACCAATTTCTTCTTGAGCTCCTCAAATGCCTTCAGGCAGGGTGCATCAAAATTGAACTTGATATCTTTTTCCAGCAACTTGCAGAATAGGGTAGCGATTTTAGAGAAATATTCAATAAAGCACCTATAAAATCCTACATGTCCCAAGAAACTCCGGACACCCTTCACTGAAATTGGTGGAGGTAGTTTCTCAACTGCCTCTACTTTTTCCTTATCAACTTCGATGCCACTTTTAGATATTCTATGACCCAAGATAATGCCTTCCTGCACCATGAAGTGACACTTGTCCCAATTCAACACCAGATTCGTTTCTTCATAACGGGCCACACCATGCTCAGGTTTTTCAAAAAATCATCATAAGATGCCCCAAAGACTGAGAAGTCATCCATAACCACTTCTACGAATTTTTCCACCATGTCGGTGAAAATCACCATCATACATCTCTGGAAGGTGGCTGGTGCATTGCAAAGACCAAATGGCATTCTCTTGAAGGCGAAGGTGCCATAAGGTCAAGTAAAGGTGATCTTCTCGTGATCCTCTAGGCATATGAAAATTTGATTGTAACATGAATACCTATCCAGAAAACAGTAATATTCATGCTCTGCTAACCTATCCAGCATTTGATCAATGAATGGGAGTGGAAAATGATCCTTGCGGGTTGCTTTGTTGAGCCTTCGATAATCTATGCAAACTCTCCAACCCGTGATAGTGCGGGTAGGAATTAACTCATTTTTCTCATTCTCAATCACGGTCCCTTTTTGGGTACACATTGAACCGGGCTCACCCAATTACTGTTAGAAATAGAAAAGATGATGCCTGCATCCAGCAATTTTATGACTTCTTTCTTCACTACTTCTTTCATAATGGGATTCATCCTCCTTTGCTTCTCAACACTCGGGCGAATTTCGTCTTCCAAAAATATTTTATGCATGCAAAATAATAGACTGATACCTTTAATATCTGCGATGGTCCACCCAATTGCCTTTTTGTTCTCACGAAGCACCCTAAGCAATTTCTGTTCTTGTGTATTGGTCAGGCTAGATGCGATGATCACGGGCAATGTTTCAGAGTTTCCCAAATAGGCATAGCGTAAATGTGCTGGAAGAGGTTTGAGTTCCAGCTTTGGAGCCTCTTCAATACATGGCTTAGGAATGGTTAGAGTAACAGTCTTATTCAACTCTTCAAATTTTCCTAGCCTGTGGAGGTAACTGTAGGACACCTCGAGAATTTTCTCAATGTCTTCCCTTGTTTCATCCTCACAGTCTTCTGCATCCCCAACCAACACTCGCTCAAGAGGGTCAATAGGATTCATGTAGGGAACCATGGACTCCAATTTTCTTTCCACTACAGAAATCATGGACATTTCTTCATAGTGGACAGGTAACTTGAGTGCCTTATAAACACTAAACACCTCCACTCGATCACCAACGCGCATTGTCATATTCCCTTCACACACATCAATAATAGCTCGGCCTGTAGCTAGGAATGGACGCCCCAAAATAAACGGGACTTCCAAATCAGGCTCATAGTCCAAGATAATGAAATCAGCTGGGAATATGAATGATCCCACCTGAACCAGCACATCTTCAATTACTCCCTCAGGATAGGATAGGGAGCGGTCAGCCAATTGTAAAATCACAGTTGTTGGGCGTGGTTCACCCAATCCCAATTGCTTGAACACAGATAGTGGCATCAAATTAGTACTTGCCCCAAGATCGCACAGAGCTCGCCCGACTGCATGCTTACCAATTGAGATTTGGATAGTAAAGCTACCCGGATCTTTTAATTTCTGAGGTAGCTTGCTTTGAATTCTTGAGCTAACTTCCTCAGTGAGTGCCACCATTTCGAACTCAGTCAGCCTTCGTTTATTGGCCACGATGTCCTTGATATACTTAGCATATTTGAGTACCTCCTGCAGAATGTCTACCAGTGGAATATTGATTTGTACCTGCTTAAAGAGATCAAGAAACTTTTTGTATGCTGCATTATCTTTCACCTTTTGCAACCTTTTAGGGAATAAAGGGGGTGGCCTTGCAACAAATGGTGGGGGTTGCTCAGCACTCGCCTCCTTTGTTGGCTTATTTGATTCTTTCGGGTTGTTTGAAGTTGATTCTATAGTGGTAGGTCTCTCATCAAAATTTACCTGCTTTCTCTGACTAGGCTGGACTGTCTCCAATTTCTTCCCATTCCTCAATGATATAGCATTAACATGTGTTTAGGATTAGCTTCAGTGTCACTTGGAAGAGCCCCCGTTGGTCGGGTATTTTGAGAGTTGGCGAGTTGCTCCACTTGACGTTCTAAGTTTCTCATGGCTACAGTCTGGGCTTGGTGATCAACCATTATTTTCTGATTGAAAGCAAGTTTGTCATTCATCATTCTCTTCATAATATCCTCAAGGCTTGCTGATGGTTCCGCCTGAGGTGGTTTGTACTGCTGTTGAGGTGCTGGATGCCTGTAATTATGCTGAGTGCTCTGATTTCCACCCCAAGAGAAGTTTGGATGGTTTCTCCAGTTAGGGTTATAAGTGTTTCCATATTTATTTGCTTGTCCCCTATTAGCGTTACCCACAAAGCAAACAGACTCTGGATTAGCTGGGCATAACTCACTTGAATGACCCTCTCCACAGACTTCATAAAATACCTGAATCTGTTGCACTGGTTGGGCCTGTTGCATTGATTGAGATTGTTGCTTGTTAATGATCAGGTTCATATGATTGACTTGGTTAGTCAATGTGGAAATCTGGGCTGATAATGCTAAACCATATTTAGTTCAAGAACCCCTGGTGATTTCTGAACCATATTTCTCCCCATCTCACCTTGCCAGTCTGGATTTCTTTTGGAGAATTTATTCAGTAATGAAAATATTTCATCATAATTCTTCTCCAACACCTGACCTCCAGCTGCTGCATCTACCATTATTTTTGTTTGCGGATGGAGCCCCTCAATGAAAGTGTGTAATAACACCTCATTTGTCTGATTGTGATGAGGAAAGTCTCTGCGTAGCCCCTTGAACCTTTCCCATGCTGAATATAACGATTCACCTATTTTCTGCCTAAAGGAGACTATCTCACTCCTGATCTTTGTGGTATTTCCTGAAGGGAAGAACCTTGCCAGAAATTTTCTCGCCAGATCGTTCCATGTTGTGATGGAATTAGCTGGTTCTTCCTTCAACCATTGCTTTGCTTCGCCCAATATAGAGAATGGGAAAACAGTGAGCCTCACATAATCTGGCGTGACCCCGTTAGTGATATAAGTATCACTAATCTCCAAGAAGTTCAAAATGTTCTGCTGTGGATCCTCGTGTGGAAGACCCAAAAATTGCCCGTTTGCATGAAGTAGTTGGATCATGCTCTGTTTCAGATCAAAGTGCCCAGTGATTCTGGGATTCACGATGCTGGAGGTGACATTAGCAATGCTTGGCATTGCCACCTCCTGAACCTCCATGTGTTGTTCCTCTGCCATGTTCACAGGAAATCGGATGAAGTCCTGAAGATTGTCTGTATCTTTTGATTCTCGCAATCTCCTGTGAAATGATCTCTTAGGTTCGGGGTCAAAGCCGTCAAGTCTATCCTAGCTTCTGACCCTACGCATTCACTCGAAGTACCTGAGATTAGAGAAAAAATCACGTGACGTTAGACTCAATGAAATAAACAATTAAAGAAAGTAACTAAAAAGTAGTCTATAATCAAGTCCCCGACAACGGCGCCAAAAAACTTGTTGGTTTCAAACGCACAAGCAAGTATACGTGGTCGTAGCAAGTAATATAATGTTAAATTGAATGTTGAACCCACAGGCACTTGCGTAAACTACTTGCAGAATCACTCTAATTGTTATTTAATCTAGCCAAAACAAAATCCAAGAATATAACTAATTTATTCTACGATTATATGAACTAATTAACAAGTAACGAGAATATTGTTGTGTATTCAATAGAGACAAATATTCCAAGGTTGTGATCAATTCACCATTCATATTGCATTCTAATTAACTCTCCCTTTCATATAATTCACTCATGGTTGCTAATTAATCGATAATTGCTCTCGTAGACTTCTCCCGATGTACTACTCGCCTATTCTCAATAGATTAACGCCTATATTTCTATGAAATTAATCATTTAGAACGCACTAAGATTACGATGTTTAATTAAGCACGGTGACTAGGTATATTCCTATCCTAACCAATAATCCGCTCCCCTGAAGGGTTAAGATCGCACTCTCTTCAATTCTTCTCTAATCTATATACGAATTTCCCAAGCATAACATAGATAGTATATAGAACCTAATTTCTGGCCAAACAATTAAGCAACTAAACACAGAATTGAAGAAACAACCATATATTGAGCGAATTATAATCAAGGTTACGTTAATATCGAATAATAATATTCATGGCTAAACCACAACCCCAGAACAATGGGTGTTTAGCCACTCATACTAGACTTAAACAATTGCATAAGTTTTGCATAAATGGAAAATACTAGATTAAGATGAAGAAAACTGATAATCCTTTGCTTCTTCAATGATCTTTTGTTTATATTCTCTCCAAAAATGGCATCCTCCTCCCAAAGTTGTGTTTTTGGGTCTATTTATATGTTTGGGATAAACCCTAAACGTGTAGGAGACTTCTATTCCAACCGGGAAACACTTAAAAACCTTTAAAACTTGGAGTTGAAAGGACCAGGCACCCAGGCATTAAGCCCCAAATGCCCCCTTATCGCCAGAGCAGGCCTGGCGTTAGGATCCAAACGCTTGGCTAACGCCAGGGTCACCCTGGCCTTAAGGGCCAAACGCCCCCTTAACGCCTGGGCATGCCTAGCTTTAGGGGTCAAACGCCCGGTATGGACCGGGTCACTCCTTTTCGATTCTTGAGAATATTTTTGATGTTTTATGCGCCCATTTAGCTCGGCTTCCATCTCCAATTCACCTACACATGAAATAGACTCCATTATGCACATATAGCGTGTATTTTATCACAAAAGCACATAAAATGTAAAGTATATACTGCTTAAAACTATGAATTCTAGCCACGCATCTGTAACCTAGGAATTAGCTACTTAATCCTTCACTAATTTGTAACACACCTATTACAAGCCACTTTGTAATACACCTATTACAAAGACTTCACCACATGACTAACTCTAGCCACGATTCAAACACTGAATTTTATGACTTACAAAGGTTTCCTAATCTATGCTTCTAGACAAGCTAATTAGGAATTACAATGAAGAACTATTACAAAATTACAACTCTACTAAGGACATACAAAGACTTGATGTGGGAACTGGTCCGTAGCAGCATTGTACTTTCTTCTAGATGCAGTTGAGAATCATTGTTCTTGATAATCAATCACATGGAGTTCTTGAGTAAATTCTCTACTGTTCAAGTGATGTTTTGTTATTGGATTAATGTTAATATAACATTGATGACATCACTTGAATGATGTAAGCACTTTATGGTACAATGTCCTTCTAAATGGAAATGATTAATGCACTGTGCTACACTGTTTGCGTGTGCAGTGCAGTCAGTCGCTTTCTAGTTGTGGAGAGTTGACTTAGTACAATCACCAGGGGATCCCAAGATCATCTATTCCCTGTGTTGATTCTTTAACTTCTGAAGTTCTGACAACTCTCTCCAGCTTGAGTCAGGTTGTCATCATGCACTTGAGAATGTGTACCAAAAGTGAAATAGGTTCCTCATCTGGTTCTTGACAATAAGTTTGTTAGATTATTAAAACATAAAATGAAGGTACTTATAACTATCAATTTCCCCCCTTTTGATGATTACAAACTTATAATTGAAAATCCTTCAAAGAACCACATAAACCAGATAATGCACCAGGAACCTCATAGAGTTCCCCCTGAATTTGTACTTCCCCCTTAATTAACTTCCCCCAATCAGTGCACGTCTCAGTTTATCTTTCCTTTTTTGGCATCATTAAAAACACATAACAAGAAAACAACATAAAGAAGTCTAACGTGATTAACTCATGGTACTTGTGTGCACACAAACATGATAGAAAATAGAGATAGAAAATCAGTAACATTAACAACAAAAAGGGAAAGACTTGCATTAACCAAATTTGGACTGTTACAAGGGTACTGACATCATTGTTTCCATCTACAAAATAAAAAAAAAACAAAATAAGTACCAACACAAACATTATCAAAACAAACTTGAGAGAGAGACACTGAAAACTGGTCATTGGGGGGACATTTCTTAGGGGACTCTAGAGGAAGGGGGTTTGGAAGAGGTGGCAAGGGTTTTTGGGACAAGATCCATCCGGGCATTGGCGGACCTTTGCTCATTGGGAAGTTTCTCCTTTAGGTCCTCCACTTATTCCCTGAGCTTAGCGTTTTCCTTTGTCAGTCGGGCAACCTCTAAATTGGAAGAGTGCCTCTTGTGCCTGACTAAGCTGAGTCTACAAAATGGTATTCCTATCCTTCAACTTCCTTATCTCCTCGGTAGCACTGTTCTGAGCATTAATGAGATGAAGATAGTTGAGGTACTGCCGACTCCTCCAACCGTGTTGATGCGTTCACACACTTCCAGAGTAGTCTTGGAAAAAGTCTGTTTCTTGGTCCCCACTTTGGACTGTCTCAAAGGCACCTTAATGAACTGGAACACCCTTGTGAGGAGGAATCTATAAGGGAGGCCATGGTTGCCGTCCTTAAAATCTGCCACCTTTTGCATTTGTTCAATGATTATTTCAGGCAGATTGATAGTTGTGAAACTATCCAGGGCTTCCATAAGGACTAAGTCGGCCTTTGAAGTGATAGATCTCCTCTCAGCACGGGGCAACAAGACCTTTTTGACCATCTCAAAAATTAATTGATAGATTGGAAGTAGTGCCTTTTTGTGCACCCATTCCCCCTTTTGCAGTGCCCTTTCTTTGACAATGATATTTATGAAATTTGATGTGCAGGCACCAAGAACAGATGATAATCCCTTAGCAGGAACTTTAAGAATTTGTCCCAACACAGTAGAATTCATTACTAGCAGAATCCATTACTATGTCCACACCATTCACCAAGGCACAAATATGATCAGTTTCAACTGTGAGAGGTCTACATAAAAGCTCCGTACCTCCTCCTCATGCATCTTTGGCCTGTCAATTGTGAGCAGATGTTTCTACTGCTGGAACTCACATATTTCGACCAATTGTCTCATCCCAGCCATCTCTATGATCTCATGGGCAAATGTGCGGCCCCGCAGTACCTTTTGATATCTTAGCTTCTCCTTTCTAGAACTCTTACAAAACTTTTTGTCTTTTTGGAGGAACTGGGTTCCTCATCATCAACCAACTTCCTCTTCACTGACCTGCAACCGGACTGATCCTTTTCAACAAACTTCACATGCATATCCTCACCAGAAACTTCCACTTCTTCATTAACCGACTTGTTACTACTCACTTTCACATCTTTTTCATTGGAACTCTTACCAACTTTTTATTGGGGGTAGCATCAATACTCTTTGAGGGACTCTCAACACTTGTAGAAGTGTGCTTGTTATATTGAGACAGTGTGTGGTTCTTCCTCAGAGGCTTGCGAGTTAAGGAACTAGGTTCCTCTTCAGGTTCCTCATCCACAACAACTACAGGCACATCCTTGTCTAGCACAACTTTTCCGTCCTTGACCAATTTTTTATTCCTCTTACTCCTCTGGCTTTTCTTGAGTGAAATCTCTAGAGCCTTATTTTTTTGCAACCGTGTAGTGGGTTGCTTGGGAGGTGGATTTGGAGTTGCTACTAGCCTCCTAACTCTGACGAAACTACTTATCACTATATCATCTAGGTCCTCTTCACTATCAGATTTTATCTCCGGCACTACCATATTCAAAGGCTCAACATAGAAGTGAGGGAAAGGAGTAGGATCAAAACTAAACCGGGGTGATGATTCCTCACCTGGGTCCTCAGGAGAGGGATTAGGTCCATTATGTGGAATCCCAGTAGCATCATCCTGTGCAGGATGTTTAAATGACACAAGTGCTCCCTCCTTTATTGTGGGCTGAGGCTCAGACCTCCCTGTACCTTCCTCTAATACTACCCCCTTAGAAGCAATGGATAACATATTCTCTATTACCTCCCTCTCTTGAGGTTCTATAGAAACAATAATAGAGGAGGCAGAGATACCTGTAGAATCACAACCTGTCACAGTTGTCTCAGCTTTTTCTGGACTGATCACTGGGGTGTCACTAGAGGGACTTCCATAGCAGAAGATGACTTTCCCCGGTTTTCCTCTTGAACCAAATCTCCCTGATTACCCTATTCACTTTGCTTTTCTGGCGAAGTTGGAGGAATACTTACATTCTCAGGCTTGTTTGACTCTTTGCGACTTTGATGAGCACCAAAATCTGAGTGGGTAGAAGGAGGAGTAGAGTGTGGAGGAGAATCTAGTCTAGGGTTAGGACTAGATACGCTGGTGAGAAAGGAATCTACTGATGGAGTTTTGACAGACAAGGACTCAATAGGGTTATCGTCAGATACACTAAGGGTTATTTGATTTTCTGACATAGTGTGAGTTTACTGAAGAGGCTTTGAGAGTTGGGAGGAGAGAAGACAAAGAAGAAGTTTGAAATTTGAAAGTGAAGGATTATGATGGTGATGGATGTATTTATGAGGAAGAGAGGGACATATTCTGAAATGGCGGCAAGTGCTTGGGGAGTTGGGTCGTTGATCGGTGCCCACCTATACCACTAATAAGTACCAAGGAAGGGGTCGAAGCAGCTTTTACCCGAACGAGTCGGGATCGATTTCCACAGGGAGTTATGTATATGGGAGTTGAATTTCTAATTGACCTATAGGTGTTTCAAGTTCTTAAACTTCTCATCATAAGGGGTTTTGCAATTATACTAAATTTTAGACTAAAAGAGACTATTATCTAGCTAACTATGAAATTTTTGTGGATTTTCTCAAGTAATTAAAAGCACTAGGGCTGTGACTTACTCCTAGGCGAGTGACCAGTGGAGTCTAAAATCGAGGATAACCTTGTGAATTGTGGGTGAATGACATAAACTCATACTACGTGGCTCACCCAATACCTCTCGGTAATTTGGGTGATTTTGCCCGAATTGGCTTTCTCAAGCACAATTGGGTGTTTCAATAAATCAAATGAAATGGCTCAAGTCGGGTGTAACTATCTTTAGTATCCACCCTTTTACTCGGGCTATCAATCTCTTGAGTTCACCCAATACCTTGTTAGCCTAATTAGACTTGGGTCATCTCTCTCAAGAATAACCCTAGTCATGAAGGCATGAAATAGTGTTTGCAACCACTAAATCTGAGAATTATGCATAATTTAGACTAAAAATCAAACACCCAATCACAAATTTATCCTAAAATGAAACACCCACTAGTTACCCACACTAGGTTTGGATCACAATCCTAGCTTAAGGGTCTAGCTACACATAATTAAAGAAGAAACTAAGATAGATGATGAAATTGAACTCATAAATGTAGATTACAAGAAAGAAATCTAAGGAATATTGTAAGAACTAGGCTAAAATTACTCGAAATAGACAAAAACTACTGTTCACGTGCTCACTCTAACAACTGATGCCCTAAAAATGAGAAAAAGATGTATTTATACTAGGCTAAAAATACTGGACAAAATTGCCCCTAAGGAGAATTCGCTCCTAGCGTATTTCTGAGCGTTGCGGAGGATTGGCTTCCACTGCAGCGGAATAATGGTTGCTGCAGTGCTCTTGGACTTTGATTACTCTCTGATTCTCCATTCCGCTCTCAACGGAATATTGTAGCGCTACAACGGTCACTGAAACGCGGAAACGAAAAAGTGTCGCTGACTGCGAAAGTGTGAAACCCCAACTTTGCTGACTCTTTGAAGTTTGAAAAACGCTCCCAGCAAAATATTGAATGCTGCAACATTGGAGAAACTGATGCAGTGGAAAAACAGCACGGTCAGCGGTGGACATTGCCTAAAAAACATGCTCTCTGAAGTTTGGCAACGGGTCAGCGATTGGAAATCCGCTTCACCGAAGTGACAATTGCTGCAACGGAATTTAGCGTGGGCAGTGCTTCTGCTGGGTACTGACATAATGCAAGTTCCTTCTCCTTTTTGAGTCTTTTTAGGTCAATGTTCACAGTTCAATTCAATTCCTGCAATTTAAACAAGTTGCATCAAAATGTGGGAGTATTTTAGTCAAATTTGCCTTAAAACCTAAGAAAACGGGAGTAAATAATAGGCATAAATCACTAGTTATCAACTCCCCCAAACTTAAGTCTTTACTTTTTCTCAAGCAAACAAGATAACTCCCACCTCCGTAAACAAAAAGAAAAAGTATTTCATCCTTTCAAATGTGATTTCATCAAGCTTCAATTGGGACTAACAATTACCCTCAACATAAATATATTATTGACTACATTATGCAATGATTTTTCTAAGCTCACTAGATCTAATGTGACACCAAAGCTTCAAGAGTTGATTAAATTCATCAAAGAGCTTCTCTCTTTCATCTAAATCACCGTGGATCCTAAACTCTTTCCCCTCTATTCTTCATAGGCTCATCTCACCATAAAGAATGAACTCTCAGAGTTGGGTTTATCAAGGGGTGCTCTCTTCACTCTCAAAACAATCCCTCAAGTCCGGCCTTAAGTACCATAGGCTTGACCCTCGTGTAAATCACCACTAATGTAAGCTCACTCAATTTGAGATCCTATAGGGCTTTGTCAGGATGTAATGGAGGCTTTTTGGATCAAATTTGGTCACGATGAACTACGATAGAACATTCCTCCTTAAGCGCTCCAATTTTTCACATTTCGGCTCATGTTTTTCTTGACTTTTTGAGTCACACATTTTTCCTTGGGGAACTTAGAGAGACTCATTGTCCCTATTTCTTTTACTTGGAGCTCATTTTACTTCCTTTTTATTTATTTTTCATAATTCCAATCCCTTTTTCAACTTTGCTTTTCCTTCCAACCCTTTGCCTTTCTTTCTGGTTCGTTTTGCTTTTCAACCTTTTCTTTGGTCATTTTCTTTTTTTACAATGCCTTTCATCACTATGCGTTTGCTCGTCTCTCTGTCAAACTTATGATTTTGACTATTATTCATCATGAGTGCTCAAGGAAAGAATGGGTGTCAAGAGAGGGTCATTAGAGAACAGATAAAGGTTCATAATGTGGTTTTTGAACAAATAGGCTCAGGCTCAAAAGGGGTTGACTAGGGTTCTTGTCAAGGTAGGCTATGGGAGTCTTTTAATTTCAGTAGGGAATCAAGGAAGGCCTATAATCATTTCACAAGTTGAGCTAATTTAAGGTTTCGCCTAGAAAAACACTTGGGGAAAGTTCTAGACTTTTCGGCACGACACTCGGGATATGCAATTTCAAACATCACCTCACAAACATCAAGATCGTTAAAGAGAATCGAGTCGAGGGCCCAAAACAAACTTGGTTCAGATTGAAAACTCACATATGGTCATATACACCACCTGACGACAATTTCAGTCAACTCAAGACTCTAAGGGTCACAACTAGAACTAGCCTCATTTGTAATTTGTTTTTAACCATGAGGTCAAAGGTAAGTATATTGGTGCCAAGTGAAGCTTTATTTGAGTCACATTTATTCATTACTACCAAAAGAAAAGAAAAGAAAAACAAAAATAAAAATGAAAAATTGACTAAATCCCTTAAGAAGGTCGTCACACCGTCCGTCGTAGGGAAGAGACACCCGATTTGCACAATTTTCACCCCTGGAAAGAACCGCGGCCTTAAGAAAACCAGGGGCTTATTGACAACGCAAAAAGTAAAGAAGAAGTTATAACTTAAAAAGAAGCTATTAAATGAAATAAGAAGTTAAACTACAAATGGAAAACTAAAGAAGTTATAACGTAGAAAATACGAAAATTAGAAATGAATATTTACAATACGGGATTATGATAAATATACATAAGAGGGGATGAATATATACATATGATAGGGAACCTGAATATATATACATACCAAAAGTTAAAAAGTACGAAAATGTAAATAAGGAAAAGAAAAATAGTATCATCAGTTATTACAGCCCAAAAATATGAAAATGCCTGAATCACCAAATATCAAATAGAGGCCACCCCCTCCAACAAGAAATAACATTGTCCTCTGCTAAGTAGCCAAAAATATAGAGCAGGGGAAAGGGGTGAGAGAGAGTAAAAGGAAACTCCCTATGGTGCCTCTGACTGCATGGGTGAATGATCAACTGGGGAGGAAGAAGCCACTGCGCCAGTGGTGGTAGAAGGGTCCTGTGGTTGTGAAGAGGTCTCGCCTACCGGGTCCTCAAGCTGAATATCTATATCATCAGTCCGCGGGATGGCTCTCCTGCGAACTGGGGCAGCTGGAAGCTCTGTGTCCTCAGCATGTGGAGCATGGTCAATGGGCCCTGGCTCTCCCATCAAAAGATCAAGGGGATTTTCCCCACAGCTGCGAGCTTCGCGACCTCTTTCTTCAAGTCATTCTGAGTAGTCTGCATCTCCACCCGGACCTTCCTCATGTCTTCCTGAGACTTCTTCATCTTCTTCACATATTTGCCTCAATAGTGGATCTCCTTTTCTTGCTTCTCCAGTGTCTCCATTATTATTATTTTGGTTATCCACCAGGATCTTCAATGTGTCCTCCAAAGTAGGAGGTAGTGCAATCGGTGCCAGAGCTGACTGTGCTGCAACAGTGGTAGAAAGGTCAGTAAGCTTAGAGGAAGCTACCTGCAGCTAGTTGGTGATACCAACTATAAGTCTGAGACACTTTCAAGGCCGTCTGAGGGTAAGTGGACGATGATAGCACTGGGACTGGAATAGACACGACAGGACCCGACGAAGACTCTGGAGCAGCAGCAACAGTGGGACCCTTAGAAGCAATGGAGCCTTCGGTAGCAGTGGAAGGCTCGGTAGCAGTGGAAGTAGCAGGGGCTGTAGATGTGGTGGCTTTCCCTTTCACCTTGGGGTTGTCTGAACCTTTCAAACTATACCAGGAGAAAGCTGACCAGGGTTTCATAGTAGTATCAAAATCCCTCCCCTCAACTTCCATATCCCTGAAGCACATAGTTAGGAAGTTGGGAAAGGGGTAGGAGGCTTCATTCCTCTGCACAATCTGGTCAATCACCCTAGACGTGATATTCCCGACATTAATCAGGATACCATCCATAATGGCACCCACTATCAAAGCCCTGGAGAGGGGCATGTCACTGTCATGGAGTATTGAGTCTATTCTGCTGCAAACAAAAGTGGCCCATCCCCTGGCCTCGAAACTCAGTGTGTTCCTTTTGATGGCGGGGCCTGCAACTAACCAAGCTAGAGGAGTCTCCGGGATATCTATAACTGAGGCCAACCATGGATGAGCTAAGTCTTTCAAATCCACCTTCTCATTGTAGAGAGTCTCATCTTCATCCGCGAAACCCACATAGTCATTGAATGCCTTGCCATTGTAGAAAAATTTCTTATTGCGAACCTGAGTCAGATATGTGTCCCTTTTTGTGTGGGCCACAATTGCATAGAATTCCTTCACAACATACTCATTAACATCTTCCACTTTGCTGGTAAAGAAGTCCCACCCCTCTCTTTCTTCAAACTGCTTCTTCACATTAAGATTGAAAGGTAAGAGATCCTTGATGATGAACGACCTTTCTAGGATAAGTAATCTTTGGGGCCACCATTCGCTAAATTTGTGGTATGCCGGTTCAGAGACAAATCGGGCCTGCCTCATCAACGGGTTTCTGGTCCTGAGAATTCCTGTAGGCTGCACTAGGGTGTCACCACCCTTTCCATCATCAGGCGCCTCATCTGAGCTATCGAGGTTGATAGAGGGAGGGGCTGCTGATTGTGCTGCTGCACCGGTGTCCTCGGGGGGGTAGCAGAGTGACTAGAAATATCCTAAGAAGACTCAGAGCTAGTGGGTTCATTGATGATTCTCCTTGGCTTTGACAATGCAGCTGCTAAGGTTTCTCCACTCTGTCCCTCTGAAGCTTCCCGGGAGGGCACATACTCAGTGGACTCCGACTGTTCAGGGCTTGTTCGTTTTCTTTGTTGTTTCTTCCCGATTGTCTTTGTTGGACCCAAGGGATTCTGTTGTTTTCCTTTGCCCGGACCCCTTGAAGGGTCGCCCCTCCCGGGTTGCTTGTCTGCTCCTCCTCGTGATCTAACCATTCTGTGCAAACATGTCAATCAAAGTTGTTAAAACATTGTACAAAAGTACCCAATCAAAGCATAGAAAGTATATATGCAGAGGCTGAGACAGTTTGCACACAGTGATTCCGATGTCAGCGGAAAAATGGCCGTTGCAGCGGAATGGTCACCGCTGTCAGTTGATTTTTGACCGCTGTAGCGGAATTGGGGGATCAGACTACCCTTACTCTGATTATGCAAAATGCTGACCGCGAAATAATGGTCTGCTGCAGTGAAAGTCCACCACTGTCAGTGGATTTTTGGCCGCTCCAGCGGAATTGGGCGATTAGAATACCTCACTTCTCTGAATCATTGGAATGCTGTCAGGGGAAAATTGGTCCGCTGCAGCGAAAATTGCACTGTTGTTAGCGGATTTTTACCGCTACAGCCAAATTATAGGGCTTACAACTTTGAGGCTTGAGGAATCCACTGTCAGTTGAATTTTGAAACGCTGCAGCGGAGTTCTACATTAAGGCGCACTGATGGAAAACTTTCAAAATTATGGTTTTACCAAGTTTTGAAAAAATTGAACATGAAAAACAAGTAGGAAGAACCCTATACCCATTTAGATACTAGAAATCACTACCCCACGTTGGTGAATCATGTTTAGAAACTAGGGCTCCAATAACTCTAAAACAAGAACAAACAGAAAAATACACCAAAAATTAACAACAAATTATCAAGTAAAAGACAAAAAACGCTCTCCCTTCTCTCTTCTTTCTCTCTCTAGGTTTTGGCGTGTTGCTTGAGCTTGGGCAGCCATGGCTGCAGCAATCTCTCCCCAGCCTTTGGCTGTGGGAGAGGTGAATCAAAAAGCTAACGATACAACAACAAACAACAATCCAAAACAGCTATATGCAGCAAGGTTGAATCCAAACCAATCTGCCGCAAATTTTACAAAAACGAAATTGAAGCCCATTGAATATATTCATGGAGTGCCTACGATACAGTTTTCAATGGACGAGCGTGAAGATTTCGCAAAGGAAGAAGGATTACACCAGGCAGTGGTGATTAAACTGTCCACAGGTGCACCAGATTTGCAAGTTTTGAGGAATATTCTGCCGAAAACGATTGGTATCAAAGGTAATTGCTTGATAGGTTCATTGGCCCATCGACAAATTTTAATTCGTTGCGATCAATATGAAGATTTTGTCTGTTGTTTAGCAAGAGCAGTGAATTACTTTCAACACAATGGAAAACTTCATCAATATAGAGTTTTTCCATGGAGTGTTGGTTATAATCCTAAGGAAGAAACCTCTAAGGCTGCTGTTTGGATTTCCTTGCCGAATTTGTCGCCTGAACTGTTTGCACGTAAGGCTTTACTGTCTATTGCAACTGTTGTGGGTAAACCTATAGCAATTGATAAGGCAACACAAGTAAGATCTCGTCCAAGCACAGCTAGAGTGAAATTGATCGTGGATTTAATTGAAAAATTGCCTGAAAAGGTGAGACTTCAACATGTCGATGCCATAACTGGTAAGATTACAGAGGAGTTCCAGGAAATTATGTATGATAATCTGCCATCATACTGTTGCAATTGTAAGCGCCAAGGCCACGAGGAGATAGACTGTCGTCTGTTACAAAGAAAAACATTCGCAGCAGCCCAACATGTTAATGACGAGGTCGACGAAGACGTTCAACCTGTTGAAAAATTACGAGGTGATGCGAGGGATTTTTTGAATTCAAAGAAACAACAAAAGTTGGAGATTGCTAAATCTATAGGGAGCTTGGTTGATGTTGGAACAGGCAGGGTTTCACACGTATTAGAGGTAGGCTCAACAAAAGAGAAGGACAATTCTAATCCTAGTTTAACTGGGACTGTTGGTGTTGTGCATTCTGTTCCAGCTGGTGCCTTTGATCGTGGTGATGTTTTGAATGAGAAGAGGGCTTTGAAAGAAGGTGAAGGAAGGACTGGTGAGCAGATTAATCATACAGATGCTACAAAGGTTTCAAAATCACAACAAGGGGCTCATGAGTATGCTGCAAATTCAGTTAAGACATCACATGTTGCAATTTACGCTAATGATGCCGCAAAGATCGATAAGGGTCCACCAAAACCTACACGTGATGTTCCTGCTAGTACAGCCTTAGCGCGGATTTTCAATGCTGTGAATCCAATTGTGCAAGCTTATGATAAGCTGGATCGTCGTCCTTCTGATGCAACTGATGAATCACCTACAAAACTAGCTGACTTTAATGCTAAAGATGTGAATAATCAGGTGCAAGAACATGTAGCTACTGAAGGTGCAGTTGATACATGTTCAAAGACAATTAATAAAGCATCAGATGGAGATGAACATGCTGTTACATGGCTTTTAAAATCTACTGATGCACTAGCTGGAGATCATGGACCTGCTGAATGTTCAAATTTGGAGGCTGCTGCTGCATTGATTGCAAGTGGTGATCGATCTGTTACTGGGGTTAAACCTACTACTGCTCGTGCTGATTTAATTGAAAAGTCATCAGGTACAATGGCTGATCTTCAAGTTTGGGATCAGTCAAAAACAAGAGATTGGGCAGTGGTAAATCGTACACAGTATACACATAGCAAACACAATGTTTCAGGTCACAAAACTCAGACTAGCGCAGCAAAAAATGTTACTGTTTCTAACTCGTTCGATACTTTGATGAACGAACAAGTTCTGGAAGATGTTGGTAATGAAAAACAGCAGGTTCATCATGAGCAGCAGAAATCTTTTCCAGTTTCCAGAAGTAGCAAACGAGAACAAGACAGTGGTAATTTAGACTTGGTTGTTCGACGCAATGACACTATTACTGACTTAGAAGATGTAGTCAAGGAAGATCGCAATCATAAGATGCATTTTTGTAGTCCTCAAGTAGTGAAAATCATCAAGGACACTCAAATTGCAATGATGATGAGTGCAAATCC
>ML385092.1:0-17017 GCA_005239525.1 Nicotiana knightiana
CTCACTTAGATATCATGTCCTTAGGAAAATCATATTTGAAATCAGCATGCTCATAAGGAATAGTGCTTCTGTATTCCTAACCCTGCTACCCTGATTTGTGAAGTTGTCTGCTTATTATTCTGTTATCAGCATGCTATATGCGAACCTAGTGCTAATTAATGAACCAACTTGAATCTAGGCAATGTGAAACTTTGCCTAAAATGGTTGTGATCTTGTTTTGTCCCTTGTTTGATTACTGGAAGTGTTTGTTTGAACTCAGAGTGTTTCAATGACTCTGTGTATTATTATTTTACTTCTAAATTGTTTTCTTAAAATTATTCTCTATTTTCCATGTATTATTTTCTAATTACAATACCTAGGGTCCTGCCCCTCCAGTGTGAGCACTGCCTAGGAGTCCATGAGACTCCTCTGAACTCTGACACACTGAGGATGGCTATTCCAAATTTTGTTCACGAAAACTATTTCTTTGAAAGGGTTATGGTGTGAGCATTGCCCGGGGTCCCTGAGGCCCTTGGGAACTTTGACACACCAGAAGCCCATTTGGTGTATTGTGAGTTATTGGCACACTTCAGACTTGGTTGAAGGCCTGGTTTTCCAGGATTACATTTGGGCCTATCCAGGCTCCCTATAGCATAGTCATTTCATTCTGCAATCCATTTATATCCGGTCCGTAATAATAAATCTTGTGAAAAAAATATATTGGGGTTATTATTAAAGATGCGAGGGATTTTTATATATCTTTGTTGGGATCAGGTAGAAATCATGCCTATAGGACTTATCTCATCATTTATCCTGAAATTCCACTTACACCCTAGAAATCCTATTAGGGGACGTTTACCAATTTTGTATCAAAATTCACGTTCATGCATATATTCAAGTCTTAATGTGCATTAGAAACCATGCCTATAGGGTCTTCTTTGGGAATTATCAACTCGTATAACATTCTGCTCACTTAGATATCATGTCCTTAGGAAAATCATATTTGAAATCAGCATGCCCATAAGGAATAGGTATAAAAAAATAGTCTGACACTTAGATATCATGTGTATAGAGATAAAAAGTGTAAAATCAATTTTCAGTGTTTATATGTCATGATGTAATGCTTGTGATCATTTTTGGTGTATAGACAGCATGCCTATAGGATCTAAACGAATAAAAACTGCCTGTTTAAAATCAACCACTGGTTTATAGTTATGGTCCAGATTAATGTTTAGAGGATACCGCTGATCCACGCCTGTAGGGCAACTAAAACTCTGAAGTTCTGAATTGTGTTTCTTTTTTTGTGACTGCTTACAAACTGCCCAGATTCAGTAAGCCATGAAATCAGTAGGCAAGCTAATTAAGGTTCACTGCCTCGCGTTAACAAATGTTGCATCTTCTGCTTTTTGTGCTCATCTAGATATCTTGCTATAGGACATTAAAGTGTTTAAATTGTTGTTTGAGACGTGCAATTATTTTCTTATTTGTGTAGGTAAATGTGAGCCTTTGACTGCTTTGTTATATGACAGTCCTATCTGTTTTGCTTGTCGCTTAGATTTTCTCCTTTTAAGAACTATAGGTGAGTCTAGAACCACTTTAATAGAGTTCCTAAACGCCTCCAGGGACATAGGTAAAGGGGCGGGTAATGCATGCATAGAGTACGTATTAGAATCACTTAAGTAATAATTAAGGGGAGGATAATTGGGTAGTAAAGGATATGATGACATGTGAGCTAATGCTACGCGTCACCTCTAATTGGGGAAAGTTTACTGAGTATTGCACAGAATTGATCCTGTAGGCTAATAAACCTAAGACCCCTTTAATTTTCATTTTAAAGTTGTATACGGTGAAATCGGGCAAGGGCCATTTTTGGGCTTCTTTAGCAACTCCGAGTGAATTGGCCGCGGTTGTATCGGCGGAGAGTACGAGTTTCAACCTCGAGGTGCATCCCTCGAGGAATTATCCCGAGGAGTCAATATATCTCAGGGCAGGGCAAGCATCGGAGAACGTTATGGGAAAGCGGGAAGTTCCAGAAGGTGTATGGTTAAAGCTCACAAAGTACACTAAATAGTTCGGGCCCGTACCGTGGCACTAAATGGTTGTACCAGTCATATCTCTTTGCATTAATTACACATGTACCATGTTGGGATTTCCCCTCATATATAAAGGGGACCCTTGTCACTTTGTAACATATAATATATTAATACAAGAATAAGAACATTCTCTGCTCTCTAAAACATTCTCTACAATTGTCTCATTGAATTATTGCTTCTCATTTATTATGTTCTTGAGTTACTCGTCATTTATTGCTTATTATTGATCATAAGTAGGCTAACCTTAAGGCATTCAATACTGTTATTCCGTTATCAATATCCCCTAATGAAGCTTTTCAAGTTTTACCTCGACGCCTGCCAGACCACCTTCGAAACCGGCCTCTTCGATACTTGGTTTGCGCAATCTAGCTCTTTTCACACTTATTTCGTTTTTCTCGCTTCATACTCAGCATCTACTGCCAATACAACCGGTATTAAAATAGATCACATATTTTTAGAACCACATAACCAAATATAATTATAATTACCATTTTCAAGGTAAACAGTTTGCGCCCACCGTGGGGCTAAAAATAATAGTGATTATTTTAGTGCTGGTTTTCTAAAAACATAAGTTATTCTTCACACTTTTTCTTGCCAAAGAATCTTTAATTTCAAGTCAGAAAATGTCTAACTCAGTAAACGCAAGTGAAAACAATGATCCTGAAGAATTCAGACAACAAGAACCCGTGCTCAAACGGGCCAAAGTGCCCACCGCCACAACAGAGCGAACTCAAAGTTGTATACCTAAAAGAACTATCGTGTTCAGAGAGGAAGATGTCGAAGCATTATCCCAACCACATAGCGATGCGCTGGTAATTTCTTTCCTCTTAAATAGCGTTCAAATTAAGCTTGTGCTCGTGGATCCAGGTAGCTCGGCCAATATAATCAGATTCGGGGTAGTGGAGCAGCTCAAGCTGCGACCAAATCGTACTTGATTCTAATGACCTCATATGGTTTAACATGGAGAGCGAAACGATGAAGGGGGAAATCGTTCTCCCAGTCGATGTGTCCGGTACAATTTGATATACGACGCCCTGCTGGTAAACGGCGAAGAGGATATGAGATACAACGCCCTGCTAGGAAGGCCATGGATACACATCATCAGGGAGATACCGTCGACTCTCCACCAGATGTTGAAATTCCCAACCACATATGGCATAAAAATAGTATATGGGGAGCAACACGTGGCAAAAGAAATGTTCGCTGTGCACAACGTGGCGCCCGAGCCCATATATTCCACCTCCAAGGGGTCCGAATACAAGTTGGTCCCCGAAGATAATGAGGAAGACTTCCTCACCCCTCGAACTTTTGTTGACTCTGAAGAATCGGACGCAACAAGATCAATGGTCGAAGAGCTGGAACAAGTCGTTCTGGTGAAACATCCACCAGATCGAAAGGTATAGCTGGGAACGGGACTAACCCCCAAACTCAGGAAAGAACTCATTCAATTTCTTATTGGCAATGTTGATTTCTTTTCTTGGTCCCACATAGATATGAAAGGGATCTCCCCGGAAGTAACCACCCATCGGCTGAGCGTCGACCCCAGGTTCAAATTGGTGAAGCAAAAAAGAGGCCTCAGTCCGAGGTAAAGCATGCATTCGTCAAAGACGAGGTAACAAAACTCCTCAAAATAGGGTCCATCAGGGAAGCAAAGTATCCCGTGTGGTTGATCAATATAGTAATGGCCGCCAAGAAAGGGAACAATTAAGAATGTGCTTAGATTATAAGGACTTAAATAAAGCATGCCCTAAGGATTCATTCCCGCTGCACAACATCGATCGATTGATTGATTCCATGGCCGGCCACGAGACTCTCACTTTTCTCGCTGCCTACTCCGGTATAATCAGATTCAAATGAACCCCGAGGACAGGGAAAAGGCTTCGTTTGTAACAAAATATGGCATATACTGCTACAATGTAATGCCCGTCGGGCTAAAAAATGTAGGGGCCACATATAAACACCTAGTTAATAAGATGTTTGAACATCAAATAGGCAAATCCATGGAAGTTTACATTGATGACATGCTGGTTAAATCTCTGCGCGCAGAAGACCATTTGACTCATTTGCAGGAAACTTTCGACATCCTTAAGAGCTACAACAAGAAGCTCAACCCCGAGAAATGCGCCTTCGCGTATGTTCAGGTGAATTCTTAGGCTTCATGGTATCAAACCGGGGGATTGAGATTAACCCCGACAAAATCAAGGCCATCGATGAAATCATGGTAGTAAACAACGTAAAGGCCGTACAATGGTTGACCGGGCGGATAGCAGCACTGGGCCAATGCATCTCGAGGTTATCAGATCGGAGCCATCACTTTTCTCTCTACTCAAAAAGAAAAATAACTTTGAGTGGACGTCGGAGTGTCAGCGTGCCTTGGAGGAATTGAAGCGGTATCTCTCAAGCCCGCCTTTGCTCCACACCCCAAAGGAGGATGAAACGCTATATTTGTACCTAGCAGTATCTGAGATAGCGGCAAGTGGCATGCTGGTTCGAGATGAGCAATGTACACAATTTCCTGTCTACTATGTAAGTCGAACCCTGAGAGATGCTGAAACCAGGTATCCACACTTAGAAAAATTAGCTCCTGCATTAATAAGTGCATCTCGAAAATTGAAACCTTATTTTCAAAGCCACCCTATATGTGTTTTAACAACATATCTTCTTCAGAATATATTGCATAAACCTGAATTGTCAGGCCGGCTGGCCAAATGGGTCATCGAGCTCGGGGGATACGATATTGAGTATCAGCCCCGAACGGCTATCAAGTCTCAAATTCTGACCGACTTCGTGGCCAATTTTGCGCCCGCCCTCGTGCCCAAGGTAGAAAAAGAACTTTTGCTAAAAACGGCCTCATCGTCAGCGGTGTGGACCTTATTCACCGACGGTGCCTCAAATATGAGAGGATCCGAGCTCGGCATAGTTCTGAAGCCACCTGCAGGTGGTGTGATTAGATCATCTATAAAAACTGCAAAGTTGACTAACAACGAAGCCGAGTATGAGGCTATGATTGCAGGTCTCGAACTAGCCAAAGGCCTGGGAGCGGAAGCCGTCAAAGCCAAACGGGAGCTTCGAGGTTCGAGAGGATAGGATGCAACGGTACCTAGACAAACTTCAGACAACTTTGCGTTGTTTCAAAGAATGGACTATGGTCCACGTACCTCGGGAGCAGAACAGCGAGGCTGATGCACTTGCAAACCTGGGGTCATCCGTCGAGGAAGATGACATGCTCTTCGGGGCTGTTGTTCAGATATCAAATCAGTGATCAAAGAAGGCCATGCCGAAATAAATTCCACCAGCCTGACATGGGATTGGAGAAACAAATACATCGATTATTTGGTAAGTGCAAAGCTGCCTATGGATCCAAAAGAAACAAAAGGCCCTTCGGACCAAAGCAGCCCGATTTTCACTCGACGAAAGTGGAGCTCTATACAGAAGAACCTTCGATGGCCCCCTGGCAGTATGCTTGGGACCAGGAGACAGTGATTACGTGCTCCGAGAAATCCACGAGGGCACCTGCGGAAATCACTCTGGTGTCGATTCTTTAATTCAAAAGGTGATCAGATCAAGTTACTACTGGGACAGCATGGAAAGGGACATCAAAGAATTCGTTTGAAAATGCGACAAGTGTCAGAGATTCGCGCCAATGATCCACCAACCTGGTGAACAACTACATTCGGTCTTATCACCATGGCCATTCATGAAATGGGGAATGGACATAGTCGGCCCCCTACCAACGGCACCAGGTAAAGCTAGATTTATTCTATTTATGACTGACTATTTCTCAAAATGGGTGGAAGCACATGTCTATGAAAAGATAAGAGAAAAAAGAATTCATCAACTTCATATGGGATCACATCATGTGCCAAGTTGGGATCCCCTCCGAGATAACGTGTGATAACGGGAAGTAGTTCATCGGAAGCAAAATAACTAAGTTTCTCGAGGATCACAAGATCAAAAGAATACTATCGACGCCCTACCACTCGTGTGCAAACGGCCAAGCCGAATCCACAAACAAGACCATCATCCGAACTTGAAAAAGAAGCTAGAAAACGTGAAGGGAAAGTGGAGGGAAACGCTGCCCGAAGTACTATGGGCATACCGGACAACCTCTAAATCAAGCACCGTAGAGACGTCGTTCTCTTTGGTATACGGGTCCGAGGCTTTAATGTCGGTCGAGGTTGGGGAGCCAAGTGCCAGATTTTGACATGCCACCGAAGACTCAAACAATGAGGCCATGACCATGGCCCTCAAGCTACTAGACAAGAAGCGAGAAGCTTCACTGGTCTGGATGGCCGCCCAAAAACAAAGAATCGAAAGATACTACAACCGAAGAGCAAGCCTCCAATATTTCAGAACCGGTGACTTAGTCCTAAGGAAAGTCACGCAAAGCACTCGAAACCCTAACGAAGGGAAGCTAGGCCCGAGCTGGGAAGGATCGTACCGCGTCCTCGGAATAATCGGCAAAGGATCCTACAAGTTAGGCACCATGGAAGGCGAGAAACTGCCAAACCATTGGAACATATCAATGCTCAAGCCTTATTATTGCTAAGGTACAATCCTCCCCATCTTTCCTTCAAACTTTTACACTAACCAAATGCGCAGGTATGCGAGTAAAGGGAATCAAAACATCCCCCAGCTCGGGGGCCTTAGGTTTAAAGCATGCGCTGCGCTCTTTTTCCCTCGCGTCGGATTTTATCCCAAAATGGGTTTTACCGGCGACGTTTTTAATGAGGAAAAATCCATATGCTACCTAAGGAGAACTCACAAAATGTTCAAGGCTTCCCTTCGATCAACCTCGAATACTGAGGGGCATCCCCCCAGGAGATCACTGAATATACCAAAGAGGGTCTCGACAGGAAAATGATGTATCGGACCAACCTATCGAATGAACCGTGTCCTCAAAGAATAATCGAACCCTCGATAGGAAAAACTTGTATACTTGTACCAAGTAATCACAGAAGTATCTTATGTCAAAAAATTCTGCACATCAAAGAAGTTTACCATTTTTACAAGTGACGGTCTCACGGCCAAAAATTTAACAAGCACACAGGAACCTTCCTCGACAGTCACTCTGCCAAAGTCGCCAAAACTCGAAGCCGTAAGACCTCAGGGCAGGTAACTCCAAGCTCATACGCCCTTTTCGAGGCAACATCAACTCCGACTCGGGGACTGTCCCTGACAGTCGGTTCACCAAGCTATAAAACTCGAAGCCTCAGGACCGGAAACTTCTAACTCATAAGCCCTCCATGAGGCAATATCAATAGCATAAGCCCTCTTTGAGGCAACATCAGTTCTGACTCGGGGACTGCCCCCGACAGTCGGCTCATCAGGTTATCGAACTCAATGCCATAAGACCTCAGGGTCGGGAACTACGAACTCGTAAGCCCTCCACAAGGCAACATCAAAACTATAAGACCTCAAGCAAGGAATGTACGAATTTGTAAGACCTTAAAACAGGCGTAAATCTCCTATCAAAGTCAAGGCTATATATCGAACTTGTAAGAGCCAAAAGGCATACCCTCGATATAGACGCCATGGCTATCTAACTCGGGGACTAAAAGGCTATGGCCAAACACAATGACCACCATTATAAGGCTCTGTCCAAACTAACGCAACTCGGAGACGTCTGACTGTTGCCAAAAATCACAGGCCTCCATTTACTTCGATAAACCTCGAAAAGAAGCGGTTAAAGGTTGTACCAACCTGAAGCGTAAGAGCCAAAGTCACCCGCTACAGTAAAGGTTGTACCAACATAAACCGTAAGAGCCCAAGTCGCCAGCTAGTCATATCGACGTTACGCGTAAGAGCCCAAGATGCCAGCTACAGGTCATACCGACACAAAGCGCCTCAGGGACAATTTGAAAACTTGAGGGCCGTTGAGCTCGAGTCGAAACCTAACTCGGAGACTAAGTCCGATATGGTTAACTAAAGCGCTTCAGGGCCAAAAAAGCGTAAGAGCCCAAGTCGCCCGCTACATTAAAAGTCGTATCGACCTTACACATAAGAGCCCGAGCCGCCAGCTACAGGTCATACCGACACAAAGCGCCTCAGGACCAATTTGAAAACCTGAGGTCCGTTGAGCTCGAGTCGAAATCCGACTCGGAGACTAAGCCCGATATGGTTAACTAAAGCGCCTCAGGGCCAAAAAAGCGTAAGAGCCCAAGTCGCCTGCTACATTAAAAGTCATTTCGACCTTACACGTAAGAGCCCAAGCCGCCAGCTACAGGTCATACCAGCACAAAGTGCCTCAGGGCCAATTTGAAAACATGAGGGATGTTGAGCTCGAGTCGAAACCCGACTCGGAGACGAAGCCCGATACGATTAACTAAAGCGCCTCAGGTCCAGAAAAGCGTAAGATCCCAAGTTTCCTACTACATTAAAAGTCGTATCGACCTTACATGTAAGAGCCCGAGCCGCCAGCTACAGGTCCTACTGACACAAAGTGCCTCAGGGCCGATTTGGAAACCCGAGGGTCGTTGAGCTCGAGTGGAAACCCAACTCGGAGACTAGGCTCGATACGGTTAACTAAAGCGCCTCAGGTCCAAAAAAGTGTAAGAGCCCGATTTGCCCGCTACATTAAAGGTCGTACCAACCAAACGCGTAAGAGCCCAAGTTGTCAGCTTAAAAAGGCCTCAGGGCCAACTTATACAAGGCAGTTTGTCATAGATGTTTTACGAGTTGTAATTGGATGTTGCGTGCGAGGAAGAAGAAAACAAATATGTGGGTAAATACATTGGCACCCACAATTGTGAAATGAACACATTCAATGGGAATCATTTTAACTTGAGTGTTGACTTGATTTCTATTATCTTAATTCCACACATTAAATCGTCCATAAGGTACAAGATTAAAAACTGTATAACATCTGTCCAATAGGAATATGGGTGTACCATAACCAAAAGAGAGACATTTCTCGGGCGCAAACGTGTGTTTGAAATTGTTTATGGTAACTATAATAAGTCATTTGCATCTCTACCTAGGTACATGGGCGCATTGCAACACTTTAATCCCAGGACTACTATTGAATAGAAGCTTGAGCAGAGTCCGAGAATACCAGAACATATATTCACATATGTGTTCTGGCATTTAAACCAACAATTGATGGTTTTCTGCATTGTCGGCCGGTAATATCCATAGACGATACTCATGTTTATGAAAAGTATGATATTAAGTTGTTGATCACCGTTGCAGTAGATGCTAATAGAAGTATAATTCCCCTGGCAGCAAGGTATATTGATTTCTTATGTTCCTAATAAGAAAATTTCCCCGATTTATCACTCAACAAGTCTGTTATTTTATATGTTAGTTTATTATTGTATATGTTAGTTTTATTAGTCTATATGTTAGTTTTATTATTTTATATGTTTGTTTGTTACTCACTTATTTTTTACTATAATAAAATTAAATAATTAATTTTCATAACTATACAGGATTTAACTATTAATTTCATATAACAATACTTAGTTTGACAAATATTGTTGTTTTCTCGTGTTATTTTCATTCGTTTGTTCACTAGAAGTGGAGTGAGTTTGTGTTTGAACTATCAGCTTTTTTGACCTATTTTTAGGTATAAGAGATAGTTAATGATTAATTTTAATAACTATAAGGATACTATGCTAAAGGGCTCTACATTTTACTACTCTAAAAGGGCACTACATTACAAATACGAGCACTACATTAGGCCATAAGATACCACTACATGGAAATAAAGTAACAATTTATCTATTTTACTAGTCTTTAAGCAAATAAATAATCTAAACCGGAAAAAAATAACAAATAAATTTAATCCCAAAACAATCACAAAAATACATATACCACAGTAAAAAGTAACTAATTAATATTTTTTTAACAACTAATAATAATTTCTCTATTTTACTAATTTTTTATCACACTAATACTATAGTCCTGATAGAAAACAACAAATTAGTTAAATTGCAAAATAATCACAAAATAACATAGAGCACATTAAAAATGAATAATATGCATTTTTAATACGAGTTTTAACAAAAATTATGTTGGAATACCTCGATTTAAATTTTTTGGAAAGTTGAAGATTTGGTGATTTGGAACTGAAACGACCAACCCACTCCGAGATAACACCTTAGTTAGGACGTGGGATCGAGAATCTATACTTTTTGTTGGACCGGTGGGCTCCACTCGATATTTTCTCGTCAACAACTGGGGGGAGGGGGGGGGGGGGGGGGTGCACTGGGTTTGTTTTTTAATAGGGGAAGGGTTTCATTTTATGTTCTGTAGGGGTATAGCGCCCTTTATAAAGACGCTAAAGGGTGCTATACCTTTCTGCTTTTTTGACGTTCAAATATAGTGTCTTTTAAAAGGGCTATATATTTAACTGGGAAAATGACCGTTAATGTATAGTGCCCTTTTAAAATTGTCACTAAGTTTTTTTTCAAACACTTTAATTCTTTGAGTCCAAAAGAATTACATTTTGATTTCGAACTCCACTTTACCTATTAAATTTGTTTATTGTAACGAACCTTGCTCTTGAGAATTTATGGCCAAATACTAGCATATGCTATCACACTTCTCCTTCACTCAAACGCGAGACAAGACAGCTGCATTCTGTCTCAACAATTGGAGAGTAACTCTCATCTCTCTCTCAAAGGCTGCCGATCCCCCTTTTCCCTCTTCAACAAAGACTACCGTCCCTCTTTCTGTTCGTCTCTACTCTTGTTGCTGTTTGCTGCTGCCGAAAGTGATGCCCGGTGGCCGGCCGGTTTCAACCATGACTGCCATCCTCCTTCCCTGTTAAGCGTCACCACCACTGGATTTGACCACCAGTTTGGCCGGTGACTTTGATGGGAAATTTTGTGCCATCTCTATGGTCGAAAGTAGCCAGACCTCGTTTTCCCGGCAAGTCCAGTATGTCCGTCGACCTGTGCTACTTCGCCGACGACGCCATGGCTGCCTCACACTTCTCCTCTCCTTCTAACGTTATTCTTTTACTGTTACAGGCATAAATGTTGCCGAAAAACTAATTAGATCTGGCTGAAACTCTTAGATCTGGTTGGAGCCTCAATTTTCCGGCGATGGGCTTTTGAGGTTAAGCGTTATTTGTCGAAGTAATGCCAACGATCCATGTTGGAAAAATTAATGTCAAAAGAGAATGTCCAATATTTTGATTTGAAAACCTTTTCTTCTATTAAATATTATATTTCTATTAACTTATTATTTAGTAGATTATTTACCTTTAATAAGGTCAAATTAGCCGTTATCTAGTTAACTATCTAGCTGTTAACTAGCTGTTTGAGCAATACTTATATATCTGGTCTTTGGAGAGCTAAAGACACACATTCTAACACAACCTTCTAAATATTCATATTCCTCCTATTCGCTGGGTTTCTTTGTAGAAGTTTCTGCAAGTTCTGTTCCCAGTTTAATAATTGAAAAAGCTTATTGAATCCTAGGGATACGCCTAATTTTTTTTATCACTGTGTGGGCGAAATATCCTTAAGGACAGTGTCATTGACACACCTCAAGCTAATTTTTATTCTCCATAACTAATATTTTTCCAACAATCTTAAGAATATTTTTATATTTTTTTAATTATGGAGAATCAAATTTGATGATGTTCAAGTTATTGTTCTAATTTGGAAAATGGGACATACACTTCAAGCTTGCAGAATGGTCTTATGGAGTATACCAATTATGGGATTATGATGAACTTTAAAGAGATACAGTAATATCTTCCACTTGATATATATTTTGTGTAACATTATATCTAAGTGTCAGGTATGCATAATTGAAATAATATATACATATTCAATATTTATTCTTTCATGCTTATTTTCCAGCAAACATAATAGGCAGATAAACTTTGACATTAAAATAATACATATAATGTCCTTTCAATTTTAGATGTGTTTATAGTTGTACATTATTTGTTGATGTCAATTTCTATTTATAATTTTGTATGTGCATTTGTAACGATCCGGCCGGTTGTTCCGAGAGTTTAGCCTCGTTTTCCCCGTTTCTGCTTCATTATAGTGGTTCAACTTCATTTAGGTGTGTTGGGTCGGTTGGTTCGGGTTCAGAGTGATCATGGTGAGAAGTGAGGCACTTATTCTCTTAAAGTAGCCTAATAGTTAAAAAAGTCAACTGAGAGTTGACTTATTGGTAAACGACCTCGAAATGTGTATTTTATGGCTCGGATAGCTTCGTTAGGTGATTTGGGACTCAGGAGTGTGTTTGGAATGTAATTTTGATATCCGGAGTAGAATTAGGCTTGAATTGGCGAAAGTTAGTTTTTGGCGATTTTCGGTCGGCAGTGAAAAATTGTCTATCTGGGTCGGAATGGAATTCCGGAAGCTGGAACAGGTCTGTAATGTCATTTTGGATATGTGTGCAAAATTCCAGTTCAATCGGAGGTGTTTTGGTTGGTTTCGGCATCGTTAGCGAAATTTAGAAGTTTCAAAGTTCATAGGTTTGAATTTGATGTAATTTTGGTGTTTTCGTGTTGTTTTTGATGTTTTGAAGGCTCGACTAAGTTTGAATGATGCTATGGGATGTGTTGGTATGTTTGGTTGGGGCCCCGAGGGGCTCGGGATTGATTTCGGATGGTTGGCAGGGGTTTGAACTTGGGAAATTTGCAGCAAATGGCTGCTGGTGTAAAGTTGCTAGTGTGGCTGCACCTGCGGATGGGCAACCGCAAGTGCGAAGGTCCATGCGCAGGTGCGAAAAGAGGCTAGGCCAGAGGAGTCCGCAGATGCGAAGAGTTGGCCGCGCCTACGAAGCCGCAAGTGCGGAGAAAAGATCGCAGGTGCGAGAATTTGGTCTGTTAGTGGGATTTCATAGGTGCGCACCTAGGACCGCAGGTGCGGGTCCGCATGTGCGAGGAAAGGTCCGCAGGTGCGGATTAGCTGGGCAGAACAGTATAAAAGAGTGCCTCCGTGAAATTTTGGTTATTATTCCATTGTTGCATGCGGTTGGAGCTTATTTTAGGGCAAATTGAAGAAAGAATTCGAGGGTCTTCAGTGGAGGTAAGTTTCCGGATTATAAAAGTCGTTTCTATGCTATTTTGTTCGGATTAGGCTTGTAATTTGAATGATTAAAGTAGAAAAAGTTTGGAAAAAAAAGGGGAGGAGGTTGGGAAAATTCTTTTGGCTATTTGGGTAGGCAATTGTGGTCCGATTGTGGTGTTCTTTGTATGTGTAGAATCATGGGAGGACAAGGTTTCTAGTGATGTAAATTTTATCGAATTTCGAGACGTGGGCCCCGAGCTCGGGTTTGGCCGAATTTCGAGAATTTTGTATAAATTGATAGTTTTCGATTAGGTTGTGTCCCTTTAGCATATATTGATGATGTTAAACTAGTTTTGGTTAGATTCGGAGCAATCAGGAGCCAATTTGAGGGGCAAGAGCATCGCGGACTAATATTGTGACTCGGTAGAGGTAAGTAATGGTTATAAATCTTGTCCTGAGGGTATGAAACCTCGGACTTCATATTTCTCACTGTTTTTAGAATGGCGCACATGTCAGATGACGAGTATGTGGCGCACACTGATTTTTGATTTGGACTTGGTCCACTCCGCGACAATTATTGAGTTGCGTATTTTACTCTAAATCATATGTTAAACTGTGTTCTAAAGGCTATTGCTATATTTGGGCTATATGCCATGTTTGGGGCCTCGTGCCGACTTGTTTAGACCCCTTGGGGGATTTTTACTGTTGTTTCCTAACTGTTTATTGATGATTTACACTCAGTCACATTGTGCTTACTGTTTTCGAAACTCAGCCTTGGTTTACACTATTTTAAGATTAGAAAAATCTTTAAAAGAAACCTTTACGGGTTATCAGTTTAGTAAAGATGTAAATGGAAGCTTATTATGATTTGAGTGTTGTTTTGGCTGGCCTAGTTCCACGATCGGCGCCATCACAACTGGCTTAGGCTTGGGGTCGTGACAAGTTGGTATCAGAGCGCTAGGTTACATAGGACTCACCGGTCATGAGCAGATTTAGTAGAGTCTTGCGGATCGGTCCGGAGACGTCTGTACTTATCTTCGAGAAGCTGCGGAACCCTTAAAAAAATATCACATTATTGAATTCTTTCCATGTATTCGAACGCGCCCGAGAGCGCTTGGTATCAGCTGTGCATCGATGGCTTGTGACTTCCATGGATGAGATGTGATTTTGGCATGTTGGTAATGGGCCAGTTTGGATGACTTGAGGCCGGATTCATTCTGTGGCTTGAGTGTTGTGGTTTCGATTGTGTGAGCCGTGCATTCGGGGACTTATATGTCTGTTTATGTTCTTATTGATAAGAATTGGTGACTAGATGGCTACGTGGTGAGTAATTTGATGGTTGGATGCGTTCAGGTTGTTGATTGTGACAAAAGGGTTGGTTAGAAATGTGGCAAGAACTATTGAAGGTTTGATTTCTGTCTCGGTTTGAGATATGGCTTCGAGTTGTGAGTGTATTGGAAGACCTCTCATGTTGTGTAGTTGTGGAGTGAAGCGGACCTTTCTGTTGGGTTATGAGTTCCTAGTGATGTCTTTTGAGTTGATCATTTCCCAAGTAGCATTCATGTATTTGATTAACGGTGTATTCCAGCCGTATTAGCACTCCTTGTTATTGTATTCATTGATGGCGTCCTGGCATATTCGTGTAGCCAGGAGTAGCATACTCAGTATTTGAGGATGGCATTATAAGGATTCAGGGAGGAAAGGCTCTATGCAAAGTTCTCCGAGTGTGTATCTTGACTCGATTCAATAGCATTCTTGGGACACGTGGTCTCCATTAAGGGTATCCATGTGGTCAGACATGTGTGGATAGAGCTTCCAGAAGCTCGAGATTTCTGTGACCACCGCTCCAGTGTTAGTTCTGCCATCAACTTCGGGTTCTTACCGTGTATTGTGATGCCTCGAGGGTAGGCGTTGTTTGTGTTCAGATGCAGGAAGGTGTAGTGATTGCGTGATAGTTATGGTCTTCAGAAGTTTATAGAGATATATTAGTTGAGGCTAAGAAGGCAGGGGTATCTCTTGTGGGTTGTCCTGGGGCGTGTGATCCTTATGATGTTCTGTAGTAAGTTCTCTTCTACCAGTAAAGGATACATGTTGTAATTTGAGTTTAGATCGGTTGTGGAAGTTGGCATGACTATTACAATGGTGAATGCGAGATTTTGAAGATGGCTTGAGCTGTTAGACGGGTGGTGTTATTATGGGCGTTGTGAGTTATTGGTTGTCTTGGTCTTTGGCTTTGAGCCAAGTGGGTGAGACTGTTAATGATAAGTTGATTGCATGATTATGTGCGGTATTGGTTTCAGTTCGACGTATATTGGTGGATTAGTTATGACCTGCAGATGTGGGGTCTGGGAATGACACGAGTAATGGAAATTTCTTCGATATAGGTTGTAATGTACTCTATTGGGTAATTGGGTTCTTTTGAATGATTTAGTGGAAATTGTAAAAGGTGTAGTGTGTGCAGTGTATGAATTTGCTTGTGGCTTAAAGTGAGTGGATTACTTTCCTAGTATGTTAGTGTGCAAACGGGTCAAGTCTATTCTGCCTAATTGGTCAGTGTGATTGAGATTTACGTTGGAGGGTGTCAAGACTTTTAGTATTTCTACATCATCACAGATTCTACATATCAGTATCAGGAAGGTGAAGTGCAATGGCTTTAGATTCGCAAGAAGTCTCTTCAGGGTAAGTTTTTTGAATGCTGTACTTTTGGGGATATTTGAGAGAGTATTCGGCAGCTTATGAGCCTTAGACGATATGGTTTTGTGCTTGAGTCGTGTGTGGTGAGTCTGGGTTGAAAATTGTGGTATTATGGCAGGGAGAAGTATCAATTTGAAGGTAAGTCGGAAGAAACTTGGGTAAATATGGCAACTTGATAGTAGGTCGGATCGGCATGGTAAGGGATACGATTAGTTCTTTGGGTGTTCATGAGGTGACGAGTTTTTACGGGTGTTTCTTAGCAATGCTCTTGGATTTTTTGGTGGCCTGCGTAGCTTGGTTGAGTTAGAAGGATTCAGTCCTGACGGTTTGGTGTTGCACAAATGGGATTTCGGATAGTTCCCGATGGTTTCCACCACGGTTAAAGATGCATATTTTCTTCTGGTGTGAGGTGCAGGTGATGTATAGTGATTTTGCTTCTAAATGGGATCAAATGGAAGTTCTTGGCTAGTTGGGTACGCAGTTGCTTGTGGCTCGGAAGGGATTATGAAGTTCTCATATTTTTCTTAGGATGGCATGGCGTATGCGGTATGTGGATAAAGTTGAGATTTGCATATGTGAGGTCGCGGTTCAGTTCTAGAAGGAAGGTCAAAACAAATTTCTTAGGCAGCATGGACAGTTTCAGATGACTTGGTAGATGAGATCACTGTGGGGTGCCTTGATGAGGGTATACATTTTTGAAAGGTCAAGTGTGGAGTTAAGGGTACTTCATTGGTATTGCGGCGCTCTCTTGTTGGATCGACTGTTGATATTCCAGGTTGCTTGGTAACACGGAGGAATCATAGGGGTATCCCTCGTGGAATGAGTGAGTATTTGGGATGTGTTATGTATTCGAGCGGTGAAGTTGAGATCAGATATAGTAATTTGTGCGCTTCATGGACCTCGAGACTGAGAGTTCTCATAAACAGGTTATTTTGTGGTAGTGAATTGTGAAGATACGAGCAGAGATAGTCAGATGTTAGTATGTACCATGATTCCGTCATTGCGTAATTTTTGGTAAGTTATCTATTTGTTGTGGGTGACCAGAGTTAAATTAGGGTTACTGGTAGGCTAATATGGGTATGTGTTCTGCACCGGGTCCGAATTGTTGGCTCCGAATTTCTATTATTGAGGAATGTACCATTCGATTGTGATTGAGTTTATTCATGTTCTGGAGTGATCTATGAGTTACCCTTCGATGTTGCGAGGAGTGGTGATTATTGGTTATATGCATATATGGTGCAGTTCTAATTGGGCTTTATAGCTAGATTT